>VMDO01033391.1:0-17997 GCA_007922755.1 Pedetes capensis
ACTTTAAAAATATTGGAAAAGAAGCAGAGATTAAAAACAATACAGAAAATTAATGAAATTAAGAGTTTGTTCTTTGAGAAGATAAACAAAAGTGACAAACCCTTAGCCAATCCCACCAAAAAAGACAGAAAACCCAAATTAATAAAATCAGAGATGAAAGGGGAATAATAACAACAGATACTCATGAAATATAGAAGATCATCAGAGAATACTTCCCGAACCTATACTCCAAAAAGTACAAGGGAAATGGATAAATTCCTTACCATTAATGACCTACCAAAATTAAATCCTAAAGATATAAACAAACAGACCTATAAAAAATAATGAAATTGAGGCAGTAATAAAGAACTTCCCAACAAAGAAAAGCCTGGGCGCCGATGGGTTCACAGCTGAATTCTATCAAAACTTTAATGAAGCATTGATACATATAGTCCTCAATTTATTGCATAAAAGAGAAAAAGAAGGTATATTTCCAAAATCATTCTTCAAAGCCAGTATCACTCTGATACTCAAACCAGACAAGGACACTACAAAAAAAAGAAAGTTACCGATGAATATCCCTGATAAATATTGATGCAAAAATCCTTAATAAAATTCTTGCAGACCAAATATGGCAACACATAAAATAAATCATGCACAAATATCAGGTGGGCCTCATTCCATAGATGCAAGGTTGGTTTAACACATGCAAATCAATTAATGTAATTCAACATATCAAGAGACTATGAGTCTCTTAAAAATATGATCATCTAAATTGATGCTGAAAAATCATTCAACAAAGTTCAACATCCCTTTATGACAAAAGTCCTAAATAAACTGGGAATAGAAGGAACATATCTCAACATCACAAAGCCACATATGACAAACCTAGAGCCAACATTATACTAAATGGGGAAAATTGAAAGCATTCCAAGATCAGGAATGAGATAAGGAGGTGCACTCTCCCCTCTCTTATTCAATATCATGATTGAAGTCCCACCCAGAGCAATCAGGCAAGAAAAAGAAACAAAAGGGATAAAAATAGGGAAAGAAGAGATCAAATTACCCCTGTTTGCAGACAACATAATCCTATAATTAAAGGACCCAAAAATTCCACTAAAAAACTCTTAGAACTAATTCGCTCCTTCAAGAAAGTAGCAGGATACAAAATTAACACCCAAGAATCAGTTGTTATTGTTGTTGTTGTTGTTGGATCAGACTCACAGCAACCCTAAATAAAATAGAACAGAACAATATTCGACACTGTTCCATGCCCTGCACTATCTCTGACAGTGCTTCTCTGCTATTCATTGGGTTTTCTATGGCTGATTGTTTTGGGAATCGGCTGCCTAATCCTTCTCCCAAACCTACAGCATCCAGTATTCCCAGGCAGTCTCCCATCCAAGCACAACTAGGCCCAACCCTGTTTAGCTTTCAAGATCAGATGCCAGGGTGGTATGGCCGTAGACTCAAAAATTAGTAGAAGTCCTTTATACCAATAATGAAGAGGAAGAGAAAGAAATCAAAACAACAATCCCATTCATAATAGCTCAAAAAAATAAATATTTAGGAAACAATCTGACCAAATATGCTAAAATCCTCCCCAATGCAAACTTCAAAACACTAAAGAAAGAAATCTCAGAAGATACTATAAGATGGAAAGACCTCCCTTGCTATAGATCAGTAGAATTAATATTATGAAAATGGCCATACTACCAAAAGCAATCTAAAGATTCAATAAAATACCCATTAAAATTCCGATAATATACTTCACAGAAGTAGAAAAAAACAGTCCTACAATTTGTATGGAAGCACAAAAGACCTTGTATAGCCAAAACAACCCTTGTTGTTGTTGTTGTTAGGTGCCGTCGAGTCGGTATCCGATTCATAGTGACCCTCATAGGGTTTTCAATGGCTGATTATTTCGGGATTGCCTTGGGAGTGGATTGCCAGGTCCTTCTCCCATTTTTGCGGTGCTGGGAATTGAACTCGGGACCTCAGAGACTGCACCGCAGCGCTCTACCCACTGAGCCAAGTCTCAGCCCAAAACAACCCTAAGGAGCAAAAATAGTTCAGAAGACATCGCAATACCTGACTTCAAACTATACTACAGGGCCATAATAGCAAAAACTGCTTAGTACTGGCACAAAAACAGGCATGAAGATCAGTGGTACAGAAGAGAAGTACCAGATATACACCTGCACAACTACAGCCACCTAATTTTTGACAACAGTGTCAAAGGCATACAGTGGAAAAAGGATAGCCTTTTCAAAAAATGGTGCTGGGAAAATTGGATATCCATATGCCGAAGAATGAAAGTGGATGCATGCCTCTCAAACTGTATGAAAATCAGCTCTTAAACTCATAATGGATCAAAGACCTCAACATAAAACTGGAAACCTTAAAACTACTAGAATAAGATAAATAAAACATAGCCCAGCGCATAGGCGTAGCAACTACTTCCTTAATAAGACCCCAATAGCCCAGGAAACTGTACCAAAAATTGACAAATGAGATTACATAAAACTAAAAGATTTTGTTGTTGGTGTTATTGTTGTTGTTGTTGTTGTTGTTGGGTGCCATCAAATTGGTCTGACTCATAGTGACCTGATCTACAACACCACAAAAGACTCCCCAAATCTGTGCCAGGCATATGATCTTTTTTATATGTAAGTGCATTGTTGCAGACATGTGTCAATCCATCTAGTTGAGGGTTTTCCTTTTATTTGCTGACCTGACACTCTCCCAAACATGATGTCCTTCTCCAGGGATTGGTCCCTTCTTACAACATGTCCAAAATACACAAGACAAAATCTAGTCATCATAGCTTCCAAGGAGCACCCTGTTTACACTTTTTCTAGGACAGATCTGCTGGTTCTTTTGGCAGTCCATGGTATATTCAATATTGGTCTCCAGCACCATAATTCAAAAGCATTAATCCTTCTCCTGTCTCCCTTATTCAATGTCCAGCTTTCACAACCATATGAATGCACATATGGTTGCATAGGGTTTCAGTTGCACAGGGAATGCAACTGAAAATACCATGGTGTGAATCAGGCACACCTTTGTTTTCAGTGTGATATCTTTACTTTTCAGCAATGTAAAGAGGTCTTTTGCAACAGCTTTTCCCATTGCAATGCATCTTTTGATTTCTTGACTGCTGCTTCCATGGGTGTTGATTGTACAACCAAGTAAAGCAAAATCTTGGACAACCTCAATCTTTTCTCCATTTATCATGAAGTTGTGGTGTACTGACCCAGTTGTAAGGATTTTTGTTTTCATGAGGTTGAGGTGCAATCCACACTGAAGGCTGTGTTCTTTGATCTTCATCATTAAGTGTTTCAAATCCTCTTCAATTTCAGCAAGAAGAGTTGTGTCATCTGCATAACACAGATGGGTAATGAGTCTCCCTCCAATCATGATGCCATGTACTTCTTCATAAAGTCCAGGTTCTTGAGTTATTTGCTCAGCATAGAGATTGAAGACACATGGTGAAAGGATACAACCTTCATGCACACCTTTCTTGATTTTAACCAAGCAATATTTCCTTGTTCTGTTTGAACAACTGCTTCTTGGTTCATGTACAGATTCCTCATGAGTACAATTAAGTGGGGCTGGGATTTAGCTCAGTTGGTAGAGCACTGTGCTGCAGTCTCTGAGGTCCCAAGTTCGATTCCCAGCACCGCAAAAATGGGAGAAGGTCCTGGCAATCCACTCCCAAGGCAATCCCAAAACAGTCAACCATTTAAAGCCCTATGAGGGTCGCTATGAGTCGGATACCGACTTGACGGCACCTAACCACCACCACCACAATTAAGTGCTCTGGTATTCCCATTCTTCATAATGTTGTCCATAATTTATTGTGATCCACACAGTCAAATGCCTTTGCATAGTCAATAAATCATAGATAAACATCTTTTTGGTATTCTCTGCTTTCAACTAGTATCCACCTGGCATCAGCAATGATGTCCCTGATTCAACGCCCTCTTCTGAATCCAGCTTGATTTTCCAGCAGTTCCCTGTCTATATAATGCTGCAGTCACTTTTGAATGTTTCTGTCAGTTTGCCATACTGTGGGGGCTTGTGTGTTTCTGTGATGCTAAAAGCTATGCCACTTATACTACAGATACCAGCAGGGTCACCCATGGTGGATGGGTTTCAGCTGAGCTTCTAGACTAAGACAGACTAGGAAGAAGGATATGACTAATCTACACCAGAAGCAACCAGCCACTGAAAGCCCTATGAATAACAGAGAAACACTGTTAGATATAATGCCAGAAAATGAGGCCCCCAGGTTTGAAGGCACTCAAAAGACAACTGGGGAAGAGTTGTCTTCTCAAAGTAGAGTTGACCTTAATGGCTGAAAAGGAGTAAAACCCCTAGGACCTCCATTTGCTGATGTGGCATGACTCAAAATGAGAAGGAACAATTGTAAACATTCATTAATAATTGGAATGTGGAATGTAGATAGTATGAATCTAGGGAAATTAGAAATCATCAAAAGGGAAATGGAGCACATAGACATTGACATTCTAGCATCAATGAGCTAAAATGGACTGACAAGGGTCATACTGAATCAGATAATCATGTCGACTACTATGCTGGAAATGAAAGATTAAAGAGAAATGGGGTTGTATTCATTATCAAAAAAGACATCTCAAGATCTGTCCTAAAGTACAATGCTGTCTGTAATAGAAAAATATCCATATGCCTACAAAGAAGGCCAGTTAATATGACTATTATTCACATTTGTGTACCCACTACTAAGGCTACCAGTGAAGACAGGGAAGATTTTTACCAACTTCTGCAATCTGAAATAGATCAAACATGCAATTAGGACATACTGATAATTACTGGTGCCTGTAATGCAAAAGTTGGAAACAAAGAAGGCTCAGTAGGTGGAAAATATAGCCTTGGTGACATAAACAATGCTGGAGATCACATGATAGGATTTTGTCAGACCAATGACCTTTTCACTGCAAATACATTTTTTCACCAACATAAACAGCAACTATACACATGGACACTATGGGTCAGACTCAACTCCATAGCAATTAACAACAATATACACATGGAAGTCACCAGATGGAATATACAGGAATCAAATTGACCACATTTATGGAAAGAGTTGATGGAAAAGCTCAATATCAAAAGTCAGAACAAGACTAACTGCTGATTGTGGATCGGACCATCAACTGTTCATATGCAGGTTCAAACTGAAATTGAAGAAAATTAGAACAAGTATATGAGAGCCAAGGTATAACCTTGAGTATATCCCACCTGAGTATAGAGACCACCTCGAGAACAGGTTTAATGTATTAAACATGAATGAATGAAGACCAGACAGTGGCATAACATCAAAGATGCTGTTCATGTGGAAAGAAAAAGCTTATAAAAAAGACAGGAAAAAAAGAAAAGACCAAATTACATATCAAAAGAGACTCTGAAACTTGCCCTGAACATTGATCAGCTAAAGTAAAAAGAAGACATGATGAAGTTGAAGAACTAAACACAAGATTTCAAAAGGCAGCTCAAGAACAGAAATAAAATATTATAATGACATGTGCAAAGAGCTGGAGATAGAAAACCAAAAGGAAGAAATACCACATTTTCTCACTCATATATGGGTGCTGAATCAAACTCAAAGGAAGGAAAAAATCCTATTCATAAATAGAAACATAAAAAATACAACTAAACTTAGCATTGAAGGGACAATTTAAGGAGTGGAAAGGAGGAGGTAGGGATCTAGCAGAGGGAAGTGAAGGTTGGAGAAGATAGGAGGGGGAGGAGGGTCAATGAGGAGGTATGAAGGGGGAAAAGTCAATCTCAATGTAAACAGCACAATTTCATGAGTATGTTGGCAAAATAGGGGAAGATAGAAAAAATAAAACCTACCAGAATAGCTAAAATAAAAATAGTAATAATACCAAACGCTGGTAATAATGCAAACAGACTAGATCACTCATGTAATACTGCTGAGAATGTAAAAAGGCAGATCACTATAGAAAAAAGTTTGGACTTATTTCAAAATTGGGATGCACATATATAGATAAATTTTCTCACAAAAAGACATGCAACTAGAAAGGAGACCATTGGTGGGGAGGGTGGGGATGAGGGAGAGGGGTCATGAGAGGGTAAAGGAGAAGTTACATGAGCAACGTAGAATGAAATGCATATATGGAAATGTCATGAGACCCTTAAGTTGTACATTAAAAATTACTAATGAAATAAATAAATAAGAAAACCAAAAGGTAAGAACATGCTCTGTTTTTCTTAAGCTTAAGGAATTGAAGAAAATATTCAAGCTTCAAGTGGCAATAGTGAAGGATTCTACAGGGAAAATACCAACAGTGCAGAAAACATCAAAAGAAGATGGAAGGAATACACAGAGTCATTATACAAAAAAGGATTGATGGATGGCCAACCATTTCAAGAGGCTGCATATGATGAGAAACCAATGGTATTGAAGGATGAAGTGGAAGCTGCCTTGAAGGAATTGGCAAAGCACAACGCTCCAGGAATTGATGGGATACCAATAGAAATGTTTCAACAAAGAGATGCAGCACTGCATGTGTTAACTTGTTTATGCTAAGAGATTTGGAAAACAGCTGCCTGGCCAACTGACTGGAAGAGATCCATATCTGTGCCTATTCCCAAGAAATGAGATCCAATTGAATGTAGAAATTATCAAATAATATCATCAATACCACATGCAAGTAAAAGATTTTGCACAGCAAAGGAAACAAGAGAGTAAAAGGAGAATCCACAGAGTCGGAGAAAATCTTTGCATCCTACATATTGGACAGAGGACTAATTTCTAGAATATACAAAGGGCTCAAGGAATCAAATACCAAGATTAAAAAACAGCCCAATTAATAAGCAGACAATAGAACTGAACAGACAGTTCTCAAATGAAGAAGTACAAATGGTTAATAAACACATGAAAAATATTCTCAATATCTCTAGCCATTAGGGAAATGCAAATCGAAACAGCACTGAACATCCATCTCACTCCAGTAAGAATGGCCAAGATTAACAAAGCAAATAATTACAACTGCTAGCAAGGATGTCGGGGAAAAAAGGAACTCTTTTACACTTCTGGTGGGACAGTAAATTTGTTCAAGCACTTTGGAAATCAATATGGAGTTACCTTAGAAAACTAAGAACAGAACTGCCATATGACCAAGCTATACCATGCCTGGGAATATACCCAAAGGAAGATAAGTCATCATACTCTTGCATTTCCATATTGGAGAGAGGACTAATTTCTAGGATATACAAAGGGACTCTTGCATTTCCATATTTAATGCAGCACTCGTCACAATCACAAGGGTGTGGAATCGACCCAGATTCCATCAACAGAAGATTGGGTTTAAAAATTGTGGTATATGTACACAATGGAGTGCTATTTAGCAGTAAAGAAGAATGAAATTATGGCGTTTGCAGCAAAATGGATGGAATAGGAGATCATCATTTTAAGTGAAATAACCTAGACTCAAAAAGTGAAATGCCACATGTTCTCATTCATATGAGGAAGCTAGATCTACCTTAAAGAAATATATACATATATACACACACATATATATTATACACACAGATATATACATGTGTTATATAATCATACTTGTCTAAGATTGGAAAATACAATTTGACCCAATATGAAAAGGGAGGGGACTAGTGGTAGGGAGTGGACAATGAGGAAGGTGAGGGGGAGGGAAAATAGCAAAGAAGGGTAAATAGGGAGAGAAAAAGTGCAGAATATAAGTTAAAATGTATGAAAATAAAAAAATCATGCTATATCTCATAATTACATGCAATTATCATTACATGGTAATCAAAATTTTCCCTTTCTTTACTGTATTCTGTAAAATATTTAGGGGGATAGAAGTATAAACAATCATGATTTGATAATTGCATAATGGATATATGAACTGAAATATCACTCTGTAACCTATCAATATGTGTAATTAAAATACTAATTGAAAAATTGGAAAAAATCAAATAATACCCACCCATTGTGTGCCAGGCACTGTAAATGAAACTGAGGATTCAATATTGAACAGAACAAAAATGTTTCTTGTCATCATTAAAACAATATTCTAGATATTTTTCCCAATGAAGTTACTGGAGTGTTTTCAAGCAATAATGAATTGGCTTCATATGATGGCCTATCCACATTTATTATTTAGAATGAAGAAAATCAAAGGAGGGAATGCACAACTGAATATAATGATTTGGCATTTAATGTTGTTTATAAATGATTTGGATGAAACTGCTTTTAGCTTTTCCTCATCTATTGAAAATTACTTATTTTCAAAGCCCATACCAAATTAGTTGAATACTGTGTAAAATGATTTTCTAATCAGCTCAAGGATAGTCATTTTGTGGCTGTTATTGACAAAGTCGCTGCCTTAGATAATTCTAAATAAATGTGATTAAAAACATGAGAAAATCCTCTTCTAACCCACTACCCATATGCACAGACACATAGATCCCCAGACACACTGATGAATTGAGAAATAGTGAATTAAGGGTTTTTTTTGTTCTTGTTGTTGTTAGATGCCATCGAGTCAGTGTCCAACTCATAGCGACCCTATGTACAACAGGCAAAACACTATCATCAGTGCTTCTCCGCTATTAATAGGGTTTTCAATGGTTAATTGTTTTGGAGGAGTGGTTACCAGGTCCTTCTTCCAAGCCTACAGAACCTGGTGTTCCCAGGTGGTCTCCCATCCAAGTGCTAACCAGGCCTGACCCTGCTTAGCTTCCAAGATCTGACAGGATAGGACAACACAGTGGTAGGGCTGCAGGCTTTTCTTTGTTAGGAGACTGGATTAAGACAGGCACAAAAACATTGACTGATGTTCTAAGCATATATAATCACAGGTTTTTATAAATAATCATGGTAGGAAATGTTATATTAGTTTTCAGTGGGCAAAAAGGGAATAATTATGAATGACATTTTATTCCTGAAATACCAGTTTGCTCATAATAAACCACATAAAAATCCTATCAAGTTTAGTTTTATCCTAATGGAAAATTCTCAAATGATGTTCTTCTGCTAAAATTCTCAGGTATTTAAGAAATGGAGCTAGATGCCATGGCTAATGCCTATAATCCCAGCAACTCCATATCATTTTCTGTAATGGCTGTGCTAATCTACATTCCCACCAGTAGTGTGCAAGAGTTCCCTTTTCTCCACAAACTTGCCAGCATTTTTTGGGGGGGATTTTTTTTTTTTTTTGTCTTTTTGGTAATAACCATTCTTACTGGAGTGAAGTGGTACTTTGTTGTGATTTTGCTTTTCTTTTCCCTGATAAGTGATGTTAAGTACTTTTTTATATACCTATTGGCTATTTGTTTTTGTTATTGTTGTTATTTTTTGTTTTGTTTTCTTTTTCAGTACTGAAGGGTTAAACCCAGAACTTTGCACATGCTGGGCAAGTCCTCTACCACTGAGTTGCACCTCCAGTCCCCTTTTAATTTTTTGTTTTGAGACAGGGTCTTGCTAAATTGCACAGTGTTCATCTGGCCTCAAACTTGTGGTCCTGCTGTCTCAACCTCCCAAATAGCTGGGATTACAGGCATGCACAATGACACTCAGCCTATCTGCATATTTTTGTCATCTCACTGTGAAATAACATGTCTCCTATCTGTGACTTAGTATCCATTGCTCAACCTCTCCTCATCCCTCACTAGCCTCTACTCTCTCCAACCTCTGCTAACCAACATTCTACTCTCAACTTCTATGAGATCCACTTTTTCTTACAATAATCATTAAAGACTTGTTTTTGTTGTTAGATGCCATAAAGGTGGGTACAACTCCTAGCAACCCTATGTACAACAGAACGAAATGCTACCCAACACTGCACCATGCACAATATCTTTTTTCATGTTTGAGCCTATTTTTGCAGCCATTGTGTTTTTTCTCATTTTGAGTTTTGCCACATCAGCAAATGGAGGTCCCTGGGGATTTACTCCATTTCAGTCATTAAGATCAACTCGTCTTTGAGCAGGCAACTTTTCCCCAGTCATCTACTGAATGTCTTCCAGCCTGGGGGGCTCATTTTCCAACACTATATTTGGCAGTGCTTCTCTGCTTCTCATAAGGTTTTCAATGGCTAATTGTTTAGGGGAGGTTCTGAGGTTTAGCTCATTTGGTAGAGTACTGCTCTGCATTCTCTGAGACCCTGGGTTTGATCTCCAGCACTGAAAAAAATGGGAGAAGCACGTGGCAATCCACTGCCAAAGCCATTTTGAAAACAATCAGCCTCCAAAAACCCTACACAGGGTCACTATAAGTTGTACTCGACTCACAACAACAACAATAGTTTTGGGAATGAGCTGCTGGCTGTTAGTCTGGAAGTTCAATTGAAACCTGTCCACTATGGGTGGCCCTACTGGTATCTGAAATACCAGTGGCATCGCTTTCATCATCACAGCAAGGCGCAAGCCCCCACAGCAGGACAAGCTGACAGACATGTGGGGGCAGTAAAGAGTTACAATGTCTAAACCAAAGAAGTAGAGATGAATTAGTTTTACATGCCTAACTTCTGCAATAAGTGAGAAGATAGTATTTGTTCTTTGTGGGACTGAAGGACTGAAATTCTGTAGTGCGTAAATGTGCACAATAGAAGAATGGAGATGAAAGAGTTGATAAGTTTGAAGGTAGATCAATAGAAACTAATTTGAAAAACAGAGAAGAAAAGTTGGGAAATAAATGAAGATCCACAAGAACCTACAGGATAATAACAAAAAACATAACACTTTTGTTTTTGAAGTTTCTGAAGGAGAGGAGAAAGAATGTTGTGCAGAAAAATATGTGAAGGTATAATAACGAAAACACTCCAAATTTAGCAAGAGACATGAACCTACAGATTCAAGAACCTTAGTAAATAAACTCCAAACAGGATAAACTCAAAATAATTAATGCCCAGATATATTATATTCAAAATGTGAAAAGAAAAACAGAAAATATTTTTAAAACAGAAAGATAAAGATGATGCATTATATAGGGTAATAATTCAAATAATTATGGATTTCTCAGCATAAACTAATCAGGTCATAAAATGAGCAAAAAAATTTTAACATGTTCAAAGAACTATCAATCCAAAGGAATATATCCACCAATATAGTCTTCAAGGTGAAGACATAACACCAATGTGACAAAATCTCTCCTAGAAAGTATAAGAATGAATACTTTCCCATTTTATGAGGTCATCATTATCCTGATACCAAAATCAGGCAGACAATTGAAGAAAACCACAGACCAATACCTCTCATGAATTTAGACATACAAATCCTCAGTAATATATTAGCAAATTGAATCTATCAATGAACAAAAAGAAGTATGTACCATTACCAAGTGGTGTTTATCTTGGGATTGCAAGGCTGATTCAACATGAGAAAATCAATCTATATAATCCACCATGTTAATTGTCTAAATAATAAAAACCACATGATCACCTATGTATTGATGTAGAAAAGGCATTTGATAAAATTCAACATCCATTCATGATAATAGCTTTCAGCAAAACAGGACAAATAAACAGCATGTACCAAAAAAAACTATAGTTAACATCATTCTTAAGATGAAAGACTGAATTCTTTCCCCCAAAGATCAGGAAAAAACAATAAAGTCCGCTATCACCACTCATATTCAATATTGTCCTCGAACTCCTAACAAGTGTAATAAGACAGGATAAAGGAAGAAAAGGTCATAAATGTATAGCAAAAATCACCATATACAAATTACAATGAAATATTGCCAAAACAGAACAACAACAACAACAAAAAAAGAGGGAACAAAAATAAAAGAAAGCAAAAAAGAAGAGATCTTAAAGGATATTTGAAAATTTCTCCTATTCTCAGGTGACATGATTTTCTACTTTGAAAATTCCAAGGACTTTATAAAATCCTAGAACTAAATAAATGAGTTTAGCAAGGGTTCAGGACACAAGATCAGCACATGAATACCAATCATATTTCTATATATAAGCAATGTGCTATTGGAGATTAAAAAATTTTTAAACATATCATTCACAATAGCAGAAAATAAAAGGAAATATTTAGATGTAAATGTAACAAAACATGTTCAGGATCTATATGCTGAAAACTACAAAACATTGATGAAAGAAATCGAAGAAGACCTAAATAAATGGAGCAGCATATCATGTTCATAAATTGGAAGACTAAATTTACCAAACATGTAAATTCTCCCTAAATTGATGTACATATTTAATGCAATTCCAATAAAAATCCCAGCAAACTTTTTAGTAAATATAGACAAGAGAAATCTCAAATGAATAGCAAGGTCAAAGAAACTAGAATAGCCAAAACAATTTTGAAAAACAATAAAATTAGAAGCTTCACACAACCCAATTTAAGACTCACTGCAAAGCTACTTATAAAGTAATAAAGTATAAATAATCAAGGTAGAGTGTTATAGGTGTAGGAATATATAGATGGATGGAATCAAATTGAATCCAGAAATAGGTGCACACACAAAATTAACTTTTGACAAAAATGAAAAAATAATGGAAAAAGTACATTCTTTTCAACAAATTGTTTGGAATTATTGAACATCTGTATGCAAAAGGAATCTACCTTGAGCTCAACTTTATACCTTGTACAAAAATTAATTTAAGTAGATTACAGGTCTAAATGTAACATGTAAAACTGTAAAACTTTTGGAAGAAAACAGGAGAAAAAATTTCCTGACCTCAGACTAAGCAGAGGATGCTTAGACATGACACTAAAAGCACAATTCTTCTATAAAAAATGATAATTGGACTGCATCAAACTTAGAAGTTTTGGGTTGGCCAAAAATTCTCCTGCAGGGATTGTGCCAGAGTCTTGGTATGTAGCCAAGGCTGGCCTCAAACTCATGATCCTCCTGCCCCAGCTTCCTGCATGCTGGGATTACAGGCATGAGGCAGTAAGCACAGCTTTTGCAAAACAATCTTTTAAGAAAATGAAGAGAGATAACAGAAACTCTCCAAACTTAACAGTAATAAAACAACCCAACTGAAAAATGGGCAAATGACTTGGGTGAATACTTCACAAAAGAGGATGTGAGCAGGGTATGGTGGCACATGCCTGTAATCCCAGTATTTGGGATGCTGAGGCAGGAAGATCATGAGTTCAAAGCCAGCCTGGGCTACATAGTGAGAATCTGTCTCAAAAACAAAAAGGGATATGTGAATGACAAATAAATATGTGAAAACATGTTTGAAGGCTAGGTGAGGTGGTGCACACCTGCAATTCCAGTGACTTGGGATGCAGAAGCAGGACAAAGTATTGCGAGGCCCTGAAACCAACCCCTAGTACCACAGAAAAAAAGAAGACATTTTTAATATCATTACCCACTAAGGAAATGAAAATTAATAGCCTGATTATCATCTATTAGAATTGCTAAGATTATTAGAACTGGAATAACTAAATAAAAATATTCACAAACACCAAGAAAAAGTGAGAATGAAGAACAATTGGTACTCTTATACATTCCTAGTCAGAATGCAAAATGGTAGATCGCCCTGGAAAATAGATTGGCAATTTCATATAAAATTAACATGCATTTACTCATAAAAGCAAGCAATCTCACTTCTATAATATATCAAAGAGAAGTGAAAACTTATGTTCATACAGAAACCTGTACACAGATGTTAATAATAGCTTTACTTATAATATTCTCAGACTGGAAAGAACCCAAATGCCCTTCAACTGGTAAATGGGTAAACTTTGATACACTCATACAATAAAAGGAGGAAACAATTGATACACCTAATAACTAAGATGACTCTTAAAAGCATAATGCTGAGTGGAAAGGAGGATCTAAAGCTTGCATACCATATGATTCCAGTTTTATGCCATTCTTGAAAAGACAAAACTAGTTATGCAGAAGAGATCTGAAGTTTCTGAGGTTAGCCGGGAGGAGAGGGCATAACTATGAAAGGATAGCACAAGGGAGGTTTTTGAGGTGATGGAACTGCTCTAAATCCTGATTGTGGTGGTGGTTATATGAATCTGTATGTGTATTAAATTAATAGAACTATACATTAAAGGGGCTGGGATTTAGCTCAGTTGGTAGAGCGCCACTCTGTAGCCTCTGAGGTCCCGAGTTCAATTCCCAGCACCGCAAAAATGGGAGAAGGACGTGGCAACCCACTCCCAAGGCAATCCCGAAACAATCTGCCATTGAAGACCCTATGAGGGTCACTATGAGTCGAACATGACTTGATGGCATCTAACAACATATATTAAAAATAAACTTTACTGTTAGTTCAAATGATTCCTCCATGTTATATGTTAACAAATCCTTTGGTTACTCTTGGATATCCTCCAATTTTGTATAAGTTTAAGGAGGTATGAAGGCCTCAAGAACTTGAGAGCTACGCCCAGGTGTTCAGTTACCCTGAAATGTGGCAGGATGTGACAAGTGAGGAAAACTGAAACCTCAAGGTCAGGCATACCCAGAGGGTGGTATGAAATCGATAAGTATAAATAGTATCATGGTTAGGGGTCTGTTTTTCTAGAATTGGAAGCTAAGTATCCAAAAAGAACTCTGTGATAGGTTTTTACAAATAAGCTAGAGAATGACTAACTTACTCAGGACTTAATAAGAAAAACAAAAATCACTTTGGATAACTTACAGCATAGGAGATTTAATACCAGTAATTGGTTCTACAGGTAGTAAAAGAGCTGACACACCAGCTAGGGGACAGATGTGATATACCACCAGAGAGTAACACACAGAAGCCCCTAGGCCGCAGGGACGAACAGAGAAGAGAGTTTGGTAGTTTAGATGTCCTTCTTCCAAACCAAGGATCAAGGTCATGTGAGAGAAGCTGGTACCACAGCAGGCTGTCATGTTAGGTGCTGCCCATGGGAGGGACTCCTGGGAGAATGGCAAGCAGCCAGAGAGGAGAAGAGCTTCCTTCCTGGTTCTTGCTATTCCTGCCTGCATTGCTCAGGCAGTACTAGTGTGCTCCATCCTGAGGCTTCCTTCGATGCTTCCAGAGCCAGGCTCAGTAGCAGCAACCAGACCCTCTAAGGTCCTAAATATCAGATTTGCAGAATCTTGCTCTGCTCTGAACCCCCAGGTTCCAGTAACCCCTACCTCTTTCCTAATGTTCTCTTAACCTTGGGGATAGTAGCTGCTTCCTGTAGATACTACCTCTGGGTTCCCTCACAGTTGCCTTGTGCTCTCTCAATTCTCCAATACCTATGTAAATGATTTCCCATATTAAACCTCTCCTGTGGAAATTTCTAGTGGTTCTGTTTCCCTGACTGATACTCCAGTTTCTGAATGCTTAAAGTATGAAGTTAGAGGGCAACCAGTGGTAAGGTGGACCCTCAGTTCCTCATGTTCCTTTTGCTTCTGCCTGAATTTGTTCCTGCATTCAAGGATAAAATCACAATTCTTAAGCATGGTACACCTAAGGCCCATGAAGGACCTTGCTGGGGGCTCCTAATATTTCTGATTCCTGTCTTGAAAACACAGGGAGAATTAAATTTCTCACCTCTTTTAAGTTTGTAGGGACTATGTGACTTGCTGTGGTGGAGAAAATGAGAACAAAAGTGATGAATGTCACTTCTGTGTAGACATATTTAAGAGCAGATGCAAGATTCTATGTGCCTCTCTCTCTCTCTCTGTCTCTCTCCAGCAGTGAGTCCTAAGGCCCCAGGTGGAGGTGGTAGCATTCTATGATGGACAAACTATGTATGACATGCAGTCTGGGAAGTAATTATTTTATTTTACTTTGGGTCACTTAGCGTTGTTCCCACAGTACAGTCATCAGTATCCACACAGGGTTGGTTCCAGAAACAAAAATCTGTAAATGCTCAAGTTCCTTATATAAAATATTATAGTATTTGCTTATAACCTATGCACATCCACCTATATACTTTAAATCATCTCTACAAGTTTTATAGTTTAGATCTGAAATGTCGCCCAAAGCCTCTGCGTTAAAGGGTTAGTCCCTGGCTCATGGTACTGTGCAGGGTAGTGGAACATTTAAGAAGTCGAACATAATGAGAGGATGTTACATCATTGGGAGTGTGCTGTTGAAGAGGGTATTAGGTCCCTAGCATCTTCCTTTTTCTTTCACTTCCTGGTTGCCCTGAGGTGAACAGCCTCCTCTGCCAACACCTTCCCACCATGATGTACTGTGCCGGCACAGGCCCAAAGCAACAGGGCAGAGCAACCATAGACTGAAACCTCTGGTAACCATGAGCTAACATAAACCTTCCCTCCTTTAAGTTGTTTATCTTAGGTATTTATTACAGCTACCAAAAGCTAACACAAGATAACTTATAATACCTGATACAATTTACATGCTATGTAAATGGTTGTTATATTGTTTATGGAATAAGGACAAGAAAAAAGTCTGTGCATGTTTGGAACAGACACAATAATCATAGTCCTAATAACATCATACATATCAGCAGCTACTGTAAAATTTTATTTATATATTTATTTATCTTGGAATATTTCCAATCCACCACTGGTTGAATCCATGGAAGTGGATGCCGTGGACATGGAGGGTTGACTGTAGAGTTTAGCTTATCCTGACTACTACATTTGTGATTTCCCCTCTGCCGGCCTCTCCAGGTTCATCTCTAGCTCCTGGCCCTCCTCTCTCACTTCCCTCTAAGTACATAAAGATATCTTATGCTTCTGGGCAACAGCATATGACCCTTCTTTTGCCTTGCCAATCATTTTGACCTGACACCTGCTGCTAATTATTCAAAGCAAAATGCACATGCTAGCTACTCCGAGAAGCCTCCAGAATCTGGGTTTGAGATGTTTCCTATATTTTCCTCTAATAGCTCATGTTTATTTCTAATATAATTCTTCCTACACTGTATCATATAATCTGACTATTTGTAATATCTCCACATTGCATTAAGCTCTTTGGCATCAGGGATTGAGTTTTTTCTGTTGTATTATGGTGTTTTATTTGCTTAGCTCTAAGTAAACAATACATTCAGCAGAGTGCCTGATACCTAGCAGATGTTCAAGAGACATTTGTTGAAAGATTGATTAAACATATAAAGCAGAGGATATGAGTTTTTAAATATTTATCTATATACATATAATACAATCTAATTTGGAGTCATTTGGGGTATTCTCTATTTTCCAAGGTACCTCATGGATTCTTGATTGTCTACTTTGTTTAGAATTCCTACCTTCTTATTTATCCTTTGCTTTTGTCTAATATATCTTCTGCTCTCTTCTTACATTTGTTGCACTGTGTCTATTGAATGTTAGCTGGCAACATTCATTTAGCTGATCTGTGTTGGTGAATTTGGATAGTTAAAATTCAGTGCAATCCAATTAAACTTAGCATAGAAGGGACAATATAAAGAGTAGAAAGAAAGAGGGAAGGAACTAGCAGAGGGAAGTGAAGACTGGAGAAAATGGGAGGGGGAGAAGGTCAATGTGGAGGTATGAATGGGGAGAGGACAATCTCAATGTAAACAGCACAACTTCATGAGTACATTGGAAAAATAGGGGAGTGTAACCCAAATAAGCATTTGAATTTTACTACATTTAGCCATAAGCCTCCATAAACTTTGTGGGTTGATGAAAGTGTTGCTAGAAGTGATGTAAAGGATGCATAATAGAAAAAGCCAACACTATTACTCTGGACCCCATCAGCATTTACTAATAAAGGGGAAAAATCAGTGCAAAACTAAGAAACTGAATGGATTTAAACATCTTTTATATATTTGATGCTATAATATCTCTGTAATATGCTCAATTAAATAAAAAGTACTTCTAAATATAAAAGAAACAGTTTGGTTTTTTTTCAGCTGCTTCATCATCCCCAAATCAGAGTTGTTCATTTTTTATTCTATTTCTTTTTTTTTTTTTTTTTTTCATGAAAGATTTGGTCTGTAGCTTTATTTTCTTATAATATCTTTGTCTAGTTTTGGTTCTTGTTTTCAACTAGCTTTTTCCCACTGATAAATCACAAGTATATTTACATGTCAACAGGTACAATGTGCAATGTT
>VMDO01033392.1:0-17990 GCA_007922755.1 Pedetes capensis
AAATGTAGGTCAAATGAACTAGATTTGCAGTTATGTAGAGTGAATAACTCTAGAGAACAAATGTGAACCATGAGGATTATAATTATTATTATACTGAATACTGAAAATCTGCTAAAAATAGGGTTCCTTTGCTTTATCTAATGTCATTTATCAACAATTTCATTTTTTAAAATTATAATATCTTAATTTCAGAGAAAGTATGGGAGAAGGACCTGGCAGCCCACTCTTGAATCAATCCCAAAACAATCAACCATCAAAAACCCTATCAACAGCAGAGTAGCACTGACATGGTGCTGGGCATGGCACAGTCTCAAAGAGTGTTTCATTCTGTTGTACATCGGATTGCTGTGAGTTGGACCCAACTCAAAGGCACCTAACAACTAACACTGATGCAGCAAGCACTCAACTACACACATGATTTCCTGGGAGACCTTAAGCATTTTTCAATATCTTGAGAGTATAGTAAAGCACCCCTTTTCCATACATAACACTGTGTCATTTCTTTGTCTCTAAAGTGGTTGTAGCTTTATTAATCAATCTATTATTCGTACTTGGAATGTGATGATTATTATGAAGTGCCTAAGTGCTGACCACAATGCAAGATAATCTACTCCAGGTAGCCTAAGGAACATAATTCAGTTCAAGTGATTCAAGGAAAATAAATGGGCAAAACAAACACCATTTTTAAACTTTATTTGTAGGTTAAAATGTAAAGCCATACAATTTGAACAGTCACTTAAAAAAAGGATTTATATTTGCATAAACAGAAGCAAAACAGAAATGTATCAAATGAAATGCCATCTTGCTTCAAGTTTTCAGATAAGTATTTGGAGTGCTAATATACATCTATATACATTATAAGTATATTATATAAATATACTATGAATAATTTTGAAATCACAATAAATATCAAGTAGATTTTTAGGCACATGGCATAAGAAAAATGCAGAATATGCATAATTCTTGAGAGTGCTGAGTGACTCACTCTTAGACCATTTTCACACATCTCTTTTACACAAAATATACAGCCACCACTCATGTGATCCTCATTCACCCCTGAAACTTTCATCCCAGCATTAGTGCCTTCCTATACTTTGATACTATTGATCTATACAACTATTACATAAGAAAATATTTTGCAGTTTTCTTCAACTAAGTGCCTAAGAAAAAGTATCAATGCTACCAAAATAAGTACAGCCTATCTACACAATATATTCATGGAAATGTGCTGAGAAGCACCGGTGTACACAATTTCTCTTTGTAATTCTGGGAGTTACTCTGAAGGTAAGCTTATAAATTTTAAGGTATACCATTTTGAATTGCCAGTGCTATTAAATCCAGAAATTATTAGAAACTGAGGTAACATGATATTTTAGAGATAGAAATACTTGAAAATACACCAAAAGTACTTTTAAAAATCCTGACAAACACAGACCTCAGTTATTGTAATCTTTGTCTGTAATCTTTTCTGCGCAAATGTAAACCAAAGTGTCCAAAGGATGGCTCTAGTTGAATTGACACATACTAATAGGATTAAAGATCACAGCCATGAACACCTGAGATTGCCCTCTGATAAGCAAAGCCAAATGCTTCACTTCTTAGAGCCAATGTTCATTGATAACAATGAACCAAATAAAACCCCCTGATCTCTCCCCACCTATAAATCAGATTCTGGCATATCTGGCATATCTGCCATCAAATACCCTATTCCATATCGTCCATTGGGTGCAGTATCCAGACTTGGTGAACCACTCTGTTTTCGATAAATATTTTTACCAAAATTTGGAGAAGACATTTCACTTGATATCTTTCCATGAATTAGGCTTGCATTGTCTCCCTCTAAGTTTACGGGCTCCTTCAGGACTCTTCCTCTCTTATAGGTCACAGATGCCAAATTACCAGAACTATCATCTATGAGGTTGCAGCGACGAACAATGAATACTACTGGGACAGGAAGTATTGCAACTACCATCAGAGAGATACAGACAACCATTCCCCAGGTTGGATAGTTCAGAAATTCTTCAGATGCCTGTTAAAGCCAAAAACCAAACAAAATTATTAATTATCTTTCCATGCACCTACATGAAGAATTACATTTATCTTGCCGGGCACAGTGGTGCACGCCTGTAATCCCAGCAGCTTGGGAGGCGGAGGCAGGAGGATCGCAAGTTCGAGACTAGAGGTAGTCTTTGTAATTTAGGGAGACCCTGTCTCAAAAAAGTAAAAATTGGGCTGGGGGCACAGCTCAGTGGTCCAGCACTTGCAGAGCATGCAGGTACGAGGCACTGGGTTCAACTCCCAGTACCGGAAAAAAAAAAAAAAAAGAAGAAGAAAGAATTACATTTATCCCATGTTTGTAAACAAAGGAATCTGGGTTAGCTTTGTGACTTGCATTGATGGATACAAAGCAGTGGAAGAGGCATACAGAAAATTCCAAGACTAGGCCGCAAGGAACTTGCACTCTGTATTTCTGTTTCTTAGAATGCTACCTTGATTCCATGCTGCTTGAAAGAAATAAAAAATGAAGGAACACTGAAAGAGATGGCCCAACTCTCTCAGCTGAATGAAACTCTCTGAGTGAGCCCAGATAAGAACAAAAGAAGAAATGCCCAGTCCACCCACAAAATATTAAAAACAAAGAATAAATCAGTGTAACTTTCAGTCATTAAATTTTGAGATGGTTTGCTGCTAAGCAATAGATAACTGTTACATGTGCCATATTATTATTTTTTTTAAATCTGAAAACATAAACTTTAAAGTACATCTAGCCCCAAGGGTTTTGGCAAGGATAGCAAGCTTGTTTTTATCTCAATTGTGACATTATTATTATTATTATTATTATTATTATTATTTATTCACCATAGGATAAAGAACACAAGTATTTCAGAAAAATAAGTACACTAAAGGTATAACAGCTAATATGTGTGTGTGTATATATGATTATATTAATGTGTGACTAATGCAGCTTGAAAACAGAAATTTAAATAGCATTACTAACAGAAAAAGTTATAAAAAGAGTTAGGTGCCATGGCACACTCTTATAATCCCAGCGACCCCAGAGGTTGAGGCAGGAGGATCACAAATTTGAAGCCAAAGGCGAGCTATGCAACTCAGCAAGACCTCGTCTCAGAGCAAAAAACAAAAAAGGGGCTGAAGGTGCAGCTAAGCAGTTAAGTACTTGCCTAGCATGCACAAAGCCCGGGTTCAGCCCCTGAGTACCACAAAAATAGATAAAAAATAAATACAAAGAAAAAAATTATAACAAAACTTTACTTAATATTTGCTTATTTCAAATTAGGTTTACATATTGATGTGTATTTTCATTGCTGTATAGTGTCTGAGAAATAATTTAATAAATGCATATGGAAAAATGTTTCTGGAAGTCTTAATACGTTTCTAAAGTCAAATGCCCAACAGTTATTGGTTCTTCAATGATAAGATGAATGAATCTGCCTTAAAAAGGAAAAGGACAAAGTCAGTGATTCCCACGTGCTAAAGATATTCATAATGTATTTTAAAAGTCATATATATGTGGGGCATAAAATATAAATCTTAAAATCCCTGAAAGAAAGCAACGTCACTCATTGAACAGTCAAAAACACTGTAAAGAAAAAACAAAAACCTCTTGAATGGTATTTTTTAAGCTTTTTAAAAAAACCTAACTACTCTGTATTTTACCTTATCTTCAATCCATGCATTATAACCAGGAGGACTTAATCCCATGTTCACAATGCTAGCTATTAGCAATGATAATAGCATTAGAGGAGAAATATATTTCCACATATAATAATAATATCTGCTGGGAGCAAAGCCCAGCATATCTTTTAGGTCTTCTATAAACCTAAAAAAAAAAAAAAAAAAAAAAAAAGCATTTAATTATTCTTCAGGTTAAGATTGTTATTCTTTAAAAATTATATTGTTTGTCAGAAACTTAGTGCATTATATTGTTTGTCAGAAATTTAACCGGGAATAATTTGTGACACTGTGTACTGATCAGAAATTCATATTGAAAGATGACTTATAAATTAGGAAACATTACAAAGTAAAATGAAGCCAGTGAAGTACTAGAATTTTCTTTCAGGGAAAACCTTTAAGCCAGTACTGAAAATCTCCTCCAACTGATAACTTTCTATTTTATGAACACAGTATTTGCAGTACATTAAAAAAAAGTCTATGTATCATTTTTAATTGTAATTTCCTTTTTTTCCGTTTTTGAGCCAGAGTCTTATTGTGTAACCCAAGTTGGCCTGGAACTTGCTTGGACTTGAGTTCAAGTGGCTCCTTCTGCCTCAGGCTACAGAGTGCTAGGATTATAGGCTTGCACCACCATGCCTGGATCTAATAATTCCTTATCACTAAATACTTCTAGTTGGCGTTTATATTTTCTATATTTTCTGAACTCTCATTTCTCTTTACCATTTATTTATTTATTTATTTATTTATTTATTTTTGGTGCTGGGAGTTGAACCCAGGGCCTTGCACATGCATGCTTTCCAAGGGCTGTACCACTGAGCTACACTCCAAGCTCATTTTTTTTTTTAACTTTTTGAGACAGTGTCTCGCTAAATTACGCAGACTGCCTCTGTTGAACTTGTGATCCTCTTGCCTCTGCCTCCCAAGCCGCTGGGATTACAGGCGTGCCCCACCGTGCCCAGCTTCTACAATCTTTTTTAATTAAAAGAAGCTCTACCTTTCGTAATTAAGTGATGTGTCTCTCAAGTCCATTATTAGTCATTAGGTTCCTCCTACATCTTTTTCGTTTCTTCCATGCTTTTGTTGAATCAGCCATCTACTTTGTCCTATAGTTTCCCAGTCTGGATTTTCTGATGGCATCCCCATAGTGTGGTACAAGTATATCTGGCCCCGTTATTGCCCATAAATAGTACTCTAACCTAGACTCATGATTACATTTATGTTTAATCTTCTAATGTCAAGTTATTGAAATATAATTTACATGAAATAAAATTCACCTCTTTAAGGCATACAATGTTAATATGGTCAGAGGACAGCAATTACAAAATAACGTATCTCCCTTTAAATTTATCCAAAAATGAATTTTTACTGCCTTTATTAGTTTGTTTTTTGTTTTTTTGGTTTTTTTTTAGTACTGGGGTTTGAACTCAGGGAGGGCCTTGTGCTTGCATGCTTTCATGCTTTGCTAGTGCTATACCACTGAGTTGCACTCTCAGCCCATTTTTTTACTTTTTGAGACAGGGTCTTGCTAAATTAGGCAGACTGCCTCTAGTGTCAAACTTGCGATCCTCCTGCCTCTGCCTCCTGAGTCGCTGGGATTACAGGCATGCACCATGGCCCCGGCTTTTATTAGTTCTTATACTGATGTTCATATCGACTTTTCAGTTGTCTATATCTAGCTCTCTAGATTCCTCAGAGAGGTCATAACAATTTTCCTAAGTTTTTGTGTATTTGTAATTGTCTGTGTTCACTACACTTGAATACCAGTTTAGCTAGACCTAAAATACATTTTCTTTCCTTGAATATCATAAAAGTATCTAACAACATAATATTGTTCCAAGAGCCCATCAACGATCAGATTTTTCTCTTAGAAATATTTTGATTTGTCTGTTTCTGTTTGTTTGTTCTTCATGGATGCTCCATATTTTATTTTTTATGAAGAACCTAGGCTGTGTCTTGATGTTGGCTATCATGTCTATTTTTTAAAGAACATTATGTGTTCTTTCAACATTCTACTTGTCACTGTTTTCAAGTCAATTTCTTGAATTATAGGTTTTTCTTTTCTTTTTTTCAGTACTCAGAGGTGTTAAACGCAGGGCTTTGCACATTCTAGTCAAGGGCTCTACCACTGAGCTATATCCACAAGTCCCTTTTTAAAATTACTTTTTATTATTGTTAAAAAAATTTTTGAGATGGGGTCTCACTAAGCTACCCAGGTGACCTCTGGCCTCAAACTCATGACCCTCCTATATCTGCCTTCCAAGTAGCTGGGATTACAGGCATGTGCTACCATTTGTATATGTGTTCTGGCCACTACTCATTAAATCATTAAATCACTACTCATTAACTCATTAAATTATTTTTCCTTAACTTCTATTCTTTTTTTTTTTTTTTTTTTTTTGTGGTACTGGGGGTTGAACTCAGGGCTCATGCTTGCATGCTTTGCAAGTGCTGGACCACTGAGCTGCATCCCCAAACCACTTTTTTTTTTTTACTTTTTGAGACAGGGGATTACAGGCATGCCTCACCGCGCCCAGCCTTAACTTCTATTTCTATTCTTTTTCTTAAAGCCTTTATTTGTTCTTGACTTAAAAATACCTTCCTCTTTTCTATTGTCTAGTTCTCATAGAATTAGCCATTGTGCTTACAGTTTTGTGTTTTAAATTTGATCTTCATTACTTAATGTTTGCAACTCAGTCAAAACTATTTCTCGAGATCCGCCACCTCTCTTTTCAAAACTTTCTAGTCTCTAATGATCACATTTTTGAAATTTAAGTAATTCTGATATCATGCTGTCCTTTTGCTGCAATTATCGATTTTGAAAGTTTCTTTTGAAATATTGTTGGTTTTTTATTGGTTTTGCTGTTTGCCTTTATTGTCTGCAGAAATACTCTGCTCCTTTCTTCACTTTTTCCTAAAATAACCTTTCTTTTCCTTTATTTTCTTTAAAAAAATTTTTTTCTATTACTGTGGGGTTGAACCCAGGACCTTGGGCAAACGTGCAAGTGCTCTGCCACTGAATTGCACACCTGCTGCTTTTTTATTTTTTTAATTGAGACAGGATCTCCCTAAATTATGCAGGCTGCCTCTGACCTTAAACCTACAATCCTCCTGCCTCTGCCTCCTGAGTGCTTGGGATTACAGAGTGCATCACCAACCACTCTGGGATGAAAAAGTAACTTTTCTTAAGCCTTGACCACATTTTCTTTTTAATGTTCTTTTTTTTTTTTCCCCACATACTTTGCAAGTGCTCTACCACTGAGCACTGAGCTACACTCACAGCTCCTTTTCAAAATTTTTTATCCTGAGACAGGGTCTCAGTAAATTACACAGGTGACCTCTGGCATCAAACTTGCAATCCTCCTGCCTCCCTGTCCCAAATTGCTGGGATTACAGGTATGTGCCACCACTCCAGGTCAAGATTTGACTACATTTAAATTAAATGAATTCTCCTGCATTTTCAGGAAGGAAGGATGAGCATGTCCCCCACTTTTTTGGCAAAGCAATCAAAGATTAGCCTCATAATGTCTCAGCTCTACCATCTCTGCTCTTCTCCTAATATTTACCTGGAGCTTCCTGTTGTGTTACCCTGATTGTCTCTGTCCTGCTGAATTTAGGTTTTTTTTTCTCCTCACTTTCTCTTCAGTGCAGAGCTTGGTCTTCCAAGGGAACTTTGGTTTGTTAGTTTACCAAACTTCTTCTAACAATGATAATCTTATTGCATTTTTATCCCTTTGCAATTCTCAAAGTAAGGGCAAGGACTCTGAAATTTCTCCCAGTTTAGACCATGTCTTTACAATGGCATGAAAGAAACACTTTGCAAGGAAGAGCTGCGGATGGCTACGGAAGATTAGAAACTCATCTGCAAGTCATCTACTGTCTCTCACAAAGAAGTCATATCATGTAAGTCCTGTGGTTAAGAGTGTTTTATCCTTACTCATTCATATTTGAATGTTCATGTGAACATCTTCTTGCCAATGACCATGAGTCTTTGGTTTTACTATTCTAGTCACTGAAGAGATTATAAAGAAAATCTGTGCCTGGGGTAGTGGCTCACGCCTGTAATCTCAGCAGTTTGGGAGGCAGAGCCGGGAGGATCCCAAGTTCGAGACCAGAGGCAGTCTGCATAATTTAGCTAGACCCTGTCTCAAAAGGTAAAAAAATGGGCTGGGGTGCAGCTCAGTGGTACAGCACTAGCAAATCATGCAAGCGCAAGGCCCTGAGTTCAATCCCCAGTACTGCAAAAGAAAACAAAAAACAAACAACAACAACAACAAAAAAAAATGGGTAATATCACTTTCAGGTTTGCAAAATACTACTTTTCATTTTCTTTTATTTATATTTCCTTATAATCACTAAATTTCTGTTCTCCTTTTTATTTTATTTTATTTTTATTTTTGTGATACTGTGGAGTTGAACCCTGGGCCTTATGCATGCTTTGCATGTGCTTTAACATTGAGCTATATGCCCAGCCAATTTTTTATTTTTTATTTTGTCTCCCGAAGTTACACAGGCTGCTTCTGACCTCTAATTTACAATCCTCCTGCTGCTGTCTCCCAAACTGTTGGAATTACAGGCCTGAGCCACCATGCCTGGCAACTCTAGTGTTTTCTTTTACTACATTAGAATTATTTGTTGTCTCAAAAGTTTAGGTTTTGATTGTCTACTTTGTTTCAACTCTGTCTCTGGAAACAAAGGTAAAAGTGCCTGAGAACAAGGAACAGAAATGAGCTTATGAAATTGTTGGAGGTGAACAGAAAGATTAGAAAGTTGCTCCAGAATCTTAAAAGAGTGAAAAGTAATTTAATATCTTTGAGATGAGAATTTGATACCATATCCTAAGACAAAATATAGCCTTTGGAGACCAACGGGTTTCATTTCAAATCATAATTCTGCCATATTTAGTGTATATCTTCCACTCTCTGAGTTTCAATTTTAGCATTTTCAAAAAATACACCACAATTCCTCTCTTGTCTATTATTGCTAAACTCATAAACAACATATCTGGAATATATTACCTCACACACAATAAGAATTTGATGCATCTATCATCAGAATTATTTTTCTTTTTTCCACTAGCTATTGAAAAAGAAATATTCTCTAGAATGTCTGTTGTAAATAGTGAATTGTTTAAACAGAAATCTAAATTGTTAAGTTTTTGATTGACAAAGAAGCCCCAAAACAATATCAAATTCTATCATGGTGCAGGTTAGGAGTTAGGGGCTGCTTGGCAGAGCTCCTCAAAAGCAGGCTAAAAAATTGAGGTCTTCTCTAAAGTCCTGGCTATAGCACTAATCCACTGTGTCCTCCTATATAAGAAAGGCCAATTTCCCATCTGTAAGGTATGGTGACATTTGATTCAAAGAGACTGTATTTAAAGAAATTTTATGCTCATAGCAAAGTTGAGTTGAATATACAGATTCCCATTTATCCCCTATCCCAACATATGTATATCCTCCTCCAGTATCAACACTCTCCACAGGAGTTGTGCAAGAGTTACAACTGATGAATCCATATGGATGCATCATTATTATCTTGAGTCCATAGTTTACATAGGGTTCACTTTTGTTGTTATAAATTTTAATGGGTTGGGACAAAGGTATAGTGACATGTATCCACCATTATAATATCAGAGTAGTTTCATCGTCCTAATCATTCTCCAGCCTGCAGCCATAGCCCTGTGGTATCCGATCCCATCAGATCTTGGAAGCTAAGCAAGGTTGGACCAGCTTAGTACTTGGATGGGAGACCTCCTGGCAAGGGAGACCTCCAGGTGCTGTAGGCTTGCGAGATGGACCTGGCAACCCATTCCAAAAAATCAACCCACCATTGAAAACCCTATGAATAGCAGAGAAGCACTGACAATAGTGTTTTGCCTGTTGTACATAGGGACGCTATGAGTTCAATACTGACTCAACAGCACCTAAAAACAACAACAATCATTCTCTGTACTCCACCTATGTATCTTCCTTCTCCCTTACTGCTTTTAACCATGGATCATTATACTGTCTCCATAGTTTAGCCTTTTCCAGAATGTAATATAGATGGAATTGTGTAAGCATGTAGACTTATCAATTGTGACTTCTGTCAGTAATATGCATTTACATTTCCTTCACAACTTTTCATGGCATGATAAGTAATTTTAGTTTAGCACTAATATTTGATTGTCTTGATGTACAACATTTTATTTGTCCATTTATGTATTGAAGAACATCTTGGTTGCTTCAAAGTTTTGGCAATTATGCACAGCTTTTTATGTGGACATATATATTGAAGTTCTTTGAGTAAATATCACAGAATGCACTTGATGGATCCCATGTTAAGAGTATCTTCAGTTTTGCTAGGAACATCCGAACTATCTTCTAGAGCAGCTGCACTTGTTTGCATTCCCATAAGCAATGAATGAGGCTTCCTGGTATTCACCATTCTCATCAGAATTTTGTGTTGTTAGTGTTCTGGATGTTGGCCATTCTGGAAGGAGTGTAGTGGCATCTATTTTTTTAAATTTGCATTTCCCTGATAACCTATGGCACTGAGCAACATTTCATATGCCAGCCAAGGTGTTTTTATAAGGGATAAGAGAGTTAATGCATGTTAGACAGTTCTATTAGTACTACTGCTATATAGTAAATAATTATTAAATGTACATTTCCTACTCTTCCTGGTTCAGAGCTTTTGACAATTAAAAAATTCTCTAAACTTTATTTCAAAACTCACTCAATACTAATAATATTCTTCATGATGCTTAAGAGGACTCAAGTCTTGCAGCTGGGCGTGGTGAAGCACGCCTATAATCCCAGCGGCTCTGGAGGCAGAGGTGGGAGGGTCATAAGTTGGAGACCAGAGGCAATCTGTGTAATTTAGTGAGACCCTGTCTCAAAAAGTTTAAAAAATGGGCTGGGGCACAGCTCAGTGGCAGCACTTGCAAAGCATGCAGGCACGAGGCTCTGGGTTCAACACCCAGTACCGCAAAAAAAAAAAAAAAAAAAATAGAGGACTCTAGTCCTCACTCATTATGCACTCATTCCCACTTTACACAGGGCTTCATTATCTTGTCACTCCATCCATACATATCAATGACCTTAAGATATAGTGGATAAATAGTTCAAAGGTCATGTTTTCCCTCTGTGATTAGTCTGATGCTTCATTTATATCAAATACATATGTTTTTCACATGAAGAAGGTATACATGTAATTCAAAAGCTTAGATATATAATGAATTCAAATGATGACACCATATTAATACAAAGTTTGTGTGCAGCAAATGATATATGTATCTCAGAGCAGGATAGATCATTTTCCCAAGTCATCCTGCTACTATAAGGCATTAGGATACACATTCCTCTTATAAAAAGGTTTTGAAAAATAATTATGAGATAGGCTTTAGAGTTAAATGGAAATGGCTACGAGTCTCAAGTCTGCTGTAGTCCAATTGTATGATAAGTAAATTACTTGGTGTCTCTCTAAGCCTGATTTTCCCATCTACGAAATGTTGCTAACAGTAATAACTCAAAAGAATTTAAGGTTCAATACTCACTAGATCTTGGAAGTTACTGTTTGATAATCAGAATTAAACTAAAGCTCCAGAATTCGAGACAGTGTCACAGTGTGCATAATTCTAACTATTCACTCAATAGGAGAGTGTACTTTAGTAAACTGTTGAATGAACAAGAGTCTGTAAAATTTGACTTGCTAAAGAATTTTTCCTTTTTCATTCCATTCCTATTTCATTTCCCATTTTAAAGGACACAGATATTGATCATTGGGCTTTTAGGAATACAGATAAAAATGAATGCATAAAAATAAATATACTTACTTATCTATGCCATAAACAAAGCTTACAGCAATATTTTCCAAAATGACTACAATTAGCAGAGGCAATGTAGCAGAATAATCATCAAACATTGTAACAAAGTAATTTCCAGAGCGCTGCACAAATATCAGGCCAATACAAAATGCCAGAAGACAACAGATAACTGCGTAAAAGGAACAAATGAAAAAAAATTAGCCTCCATTCAAAGTCAAGTCTTTCAAATTCAGTATGAATTATTTCATTAAAACAATATTTTTTAACTTTTATGATTTGTTATAGGCACTATCATTCCTGATATTATGGAATATTACATATTGGAAGTTAGGCTACCTGGGTTTATCATCAACTGGAATATAACTTCACTACAAAATAGTAACTCATCTTCTTGAGTCTATAGTATCTTGTTTACCACATACAAGTATTAAATGAGAAAAAATTGAGAGAAAAATTTAAAACTACTAATTTCCATACTCTGTTTTTATTATTAATAGCAAAGTGATCTTTTCAGGCAGCAAATATCCATAGGTTATTCCTATTCATAAGGTTTTCAATGGCTGATTGTTTTTTTTTATGGGGGGGGAGTAGGTGCCAGGTCCTTCTCCCAAGCCTACAGCACCTGGTGTTCTCAGGCAGTCACCCATCCAAGTACTAGCCAGGTCCGACCCTGCTTAGCTACTGATATCTGATGGGATCAGAAGCCACAGTGGTACAGCTGCAGGCACTCCAGAGGTTATTCCTATCTTTAATACACTGGTATAGTTTTGAAATCCATATAAAATTTTTGAATTAATAATGATGAGACTAATGTGGCTTATAATAAGATTATAAAACCTGTATGTTTTTATATTTTATTGGAATGTGGTTATCTTTAATGCATAACTGGGAAAATCTAATCAAAATTAGCCTCTGCACCAACCCACATTTATATCTTTATCTTGCCTGAACAGGTTAATGGGAAAATTAATTATTAGAGGGTCAAACAATCTGACTACCTGAGCAACAACAATTAAGAGAGACTATCTAAAATAGTTTCTTGAGTAACATACAAGAAACGGGGGGATAACTTTTCTGAACAGTTGTTATTAATATAAAATCTTAGAGAAGCTTTTAGAATGCATAACCTTATATATTTGTTAGACTCTGTATGTTCTCATGTTCTTTAGTAGAGAAGACCAGAAAAATAAAAGATGATTGGATTCTACTTCCCAAACACATTTTACCAGAAGTAAGCAAAATCAAAAGCAGGGTATGTGAAGGCAGTTCAGAAGAGGAGAACAGAGTCATTTATATATTCAATTGTCTGAGGCTTTCCTAGCAATTAAATATGGGTTACAGTAAGTTATTAACTTCTCTCTTAAGTACTGTGCTAGTGCTATGAGTTACAGCATACAGAAATATTCATAAACATATTTTGTAGAAAATGAAAAGTAACATTTGTTTGGAAATCTACTACACATTAAATGTAAATGCTTGTAATAGTGCACAATACATTTCAATTATCTTAATTTTTATAACATCTCAATTAAAATATTGCTTTTGTTATTCTGTAGATGAGAGAAATAGCCCTGAAGAATTTAAATATTTATACTTAAAGTCTCAGGCTGGAAATAGAAAACCTTGGATTTTCACTCAACTCTGTGTGGCTCTATAACCCATGCCACTGTCATCTACTCCTAATTGTGCCATAGTATATGAGGCAAATAAGAAGAAAGTGCATGCTAACTGTTACAGAGTTTTCCTGGAGAAAAGATACTGAGTAACTTCCTTATCTAAGTCCTAGTGTAATAAGAGAAAAACACACTAAATAAATATGACGAGATAACCTTTTATGGAGTTTAAATGTGACTTGAAGTATAAATATGATTCCAACAGAGAGGAAATGGCAAAGACAGTGCTTTCCAAGTGAATCTTTTACTGGGAGTGAGCAAATATTATCTTTTATGATTTTCCTGCTGCACCATAACTTTTCTCTTAGTTTTGCAAGCCTTTGTTATAAGCAGGGATGGTTTGGATATAGTGGATGGGCAAAAATAAGAATGCAAAGATGACTTTTGTAAACTTGTCTTTCAGGTAGGGTATTAACATTAATATTCAGAAGTAGAAATTGTGTTCCAGAAGTTTATTAATTTTTATTCACCTGAGTTCAGGATATATAAATATTTAACAAATTGCTGAAATTAAATTGTTTTGTACACATACATAGACATACATGCACATACACTTAAAGTAGTGAGGGATAAAAGTATATATTTGAGTTATTTACACATGAATTATTACTAACCTTTTTAAGGCTAATAGAAGAGCCTTAAGAAATTTGTGCACCATTGCCCGGCATTCAATACCACGTGTTCATCTTTTAAACAATCTTATTTTACATCTCTTACCAATACTGTTCCTCTACTCTGATCTGGCTAGTTCCTTACTGTCCCTTTTATCTCCATTTATATATTTTTTCTAAAACTATACCTTGACCCTTGAGAAGCTCCTTTATCTTTCCAATTTAACTTTCATCTCTTTCTCTGAAAGTTCCATTATTTATATAGAGAACTTAGCCTCTTGTGAATTTTATAACATGTATAATCTCCATTATGATCTCCAATAGTATAGTACATGATACAAGTCTTATCTGCCCAACCTGATTTCAATTTTTAGTACCACTGTTTGTGGAAAAAAGACTTATTCATCTCTCTCTTAGAATTTTCTCTTATATTCTTTATGTTTGTCAAATGCAAAGCTTATACAATGCAGAACTGGTACTTTAATAATCACTTGCAGGTTAGACATATTAACAACCATATTGATAAATTGTTTTATTTCCTTTCCTAACTAAAAACATTATTAGTAAACTGCAATTGCTATTGTATATGAGTACTAGATATGAGTTTATCCTTTTCCAATGATGCACTTTTGAGCTGAGGAGTATTTGATCTAAGCTGTTCTATATGATCTAAGCTGTTCTATATGCTGTTTTGTATTTTACTTGAATACAAAATTACATATGAACCTTGTATGACTGTTGTAGTGTAAGCAATTGATGATGACCACATTGCTACTAGGAAAATCATATAAATATTTATTAATGAATATTTGCCTGCAGCTGTAGCCCTGTGGCATCCGATCCCGTCAGATCTCGGAAGCTAAGCAGGATCAGGCCTGGTTAGTTCCTGGATGGGAGACCGCCTGGGAACACCAGAAGCTGTAGGCTTGGGAGAAGGACCTGGCAACCCCCTCCCAAAAATCAATCTGCCATTGAAAACCCTATGAACAGCAGAGAAGCACTGACAATAGTGTTTCCCCTGTTGTACAGAGGGTCGCTATGAGTTGGATACCGACTTGACGGCACCTAACAACAACAACAACAGCAATGAATATTTAAATGTAACTTATTTTAGACATATCCTTCATATACTACACAAAGGTATATTAAAATAATAAAGATATTAATAAAACCCAAAACATAACACTTTGCTTCTTCAATCTCTAATTTCTCACCAAGAATAAAATGGCTGCTATCTGTTCAATGAAACGTCAAATACGTTAAAACTCACCAGTAAGAATTTCCTTCCTCACTTTGAAAGTGTCCACAATAGGCGTTATGATCCCTTCAATGGTTCCAAACATGCTGCCAAGCCCTAGATTTACTAGCATGAGGAAAAACATCACTGACCAGAAGGGAGATGCAGGGAAATGTGTCATTGCTTCTGTAAAGGCAATAAAAGCTAAACCAGTCCCCTGAACAGCCTATAAAAAAATAGAAAACAGCAATATTAATTCAGAGCACTATATCATGATGGAAGGGAAATCTTTAAATAATAGCCAGAGGCTATAGAAGTAAACAAGCAGACATAAAACTTTATCTGTTAAATCATGTTCTCATTCTCAGAAACCAGATATAACTTAATCAAGTAACAGAGTATGTAATTATATGGTGGTGTATACTATTTCAGAAGTATCCTGGAATGATATATTGTATTAAAGAGTGCATGGTGTTTTTGGTTTCTTTAATGCTTATGAATGCAAAGAGTGATTTATCATAGAAACATAAATACAAATAAATATGCAACTATGGTCCATTTATAAAGTGGTTTAGCCAATTGGTATAAAGAAAATATTGACAGTCTATGATAAATTGTTTTTAACTTAAAAGAAAACTGAATGCAAAATGAAAGGATGTGAACTATATTATTAAAAGTCAATTTTTAATCTTAAAATAAATCCACTACATCTTAATCTTGTCTACTTCTAATATTACTATTTCCCTGCTTAAGAAAATGTTAGGATGTTGAGCTAGTATTTTTTTCCTTCCCCTGCCCCTTTTTATTCCTGGTCCTAGGGATTACCTAGGGCCTTGCACTACACAAGCACTGTACCACTGAGCTGCATCTCTAATCCCCAGCTTTTTTTTTTTTTTTTAATTTTTATTTTGAGACAAGGTTTCACTAAGTTGTGCAGGCTTCCTCTGACCTCAGAACTGTGATGTTCCTGCTTCAGACTTCCTAGTAGCTGGGATTACAGATTTGTGCCATTATGTATGGCTTTTATACTTAAGGAACACAGTGAGATTTCAGTTAATATTAATAAAAAATGGATAAAAAGAGAAATATTCCAATTATTGTTGTCAGGTAATGTTGACTTGGGTCCAACTCATAGTGACCCTCATAGGGTTTTCAATGGTACTCCAATTAGGCAGAATAAAAGGATATTGCTAGCCAACATGAGTTCATTTTAAATAAGTATCACAAATATTGAGTTCTAAAATAATAACTTACATCTTCTAAGAAAATGAACATCTAACCAAACTTCAAGTTGACTATGTTATTTCATGAAGTCAATAATTAGCCAGAATTTTAAAAAACAAAACCTCCAAATCTTTGCAGAGTAAATTAGTAATTATCTTTCTTATAGAACTTACAGTTATAATAATGGTGGTTTCAACCATAATTTCAAGTACAATTCTTTGTTTACTCATAGGTGTAATTAGCTATACTAAAGCAAGTGATTAATGGGAATGTTCTCCATTACATTTTCCTTTTTGAAAGTAGCAGCCAATAGGACATTTATTACTGTTTACCAATTCCTTGTTTTTTAAATTTATGACAGTGACTAAGAAAAAACTCTTAACCATGACTCACTGAACACCAACTATTAGGATGGACATTTAAATATCATTAATACATCAAAACAACCATGCAATGCTTATATAAATGAGTTATAGTTCAAATTCAATATTAAATATTATACCTAGAAGGGTAACAGGTGAATCTTCATTCTATGATGAAGATCACTTTCTTTATATTCTTATCTAAATTAATGTAGCTCTATCAATGCAATTGCTCTTTAAAGTAGAGAAAATCTTTATAAGAAAGTGTGCTAAGATGAAAAATGTGACTTTTCAAACAGTATAATCTCCACCATATTTTAAAGATGATTTTCCTAAAACGAGTCTGCTGAATAATGCATATTTAATGGAATGACAATTATTTCATTGCTCATATATGGCCTACTAACTTTATTTAGCTCATCTTCAATTTGACAGGAGCTGAGATGAAGAACTGAAAACTCTTCTTCTTTCACTTTTTGAATGATGTCATAAACTAAGTGATAATCTTCTATAGTTACAGCTGAAAGATTGATATGATGGGGGATAATGTCCTGACTAATATTTCCCATTTTCAAAAATTTTATGATCATCTCTGAATTTCTGAAAAAGAGAATAACATGAATGAGCACTCGGGTTCTTTAATGTATATAATTATGCCATCAAAAGCTAATGGAAATTAATTATCCATACTCCACAATGCATTTTTCATTAATGACATTTGCTTTGAATCCCAGAACTGCAAACACCACCAGTGTTGCCAGGACAGAAGTGAAAAAGTTGATGAAAGACACCAGGACAGCATCGAAGTGGCAGTTGTTGTCTCTCTTGTTGTAGCTTGAAAAGGCAATGACGCCACCAAATCCCAGACCCAAGGCAAAGAACACCTGAGTGGCAGCTTCTCTCCAGACCTTGGGCTCCAGCATTATTTCAAGCTGTTTGAAATTAAACAGAGCAGAAGTCAGACACAAAATAATATTTCAGAATATTTAACTTACATGGAATTAATTCTATTCTTTGCATAAATAACAATATTTATGTCCCTAAAGGTTATTTAAATCTTGGGGATAATCTGTTCTTAAGCAGAAACAACTCTTTTCTAGGAAAAAATAAATAAAAATAGGAAAAACTATCAAATGTTTACATTAAGATTTTACACATATAGAGAATTTCTACTTATATAAGTTTTTTTAATTGTTAAAATTCATCATAGGAGAATATGAAAGAGAAATTATGGTGAATTATTTCCCATTATATTTTTTCAAAAGCAAAATAAATCAATTATCAACAGAAGTTAAATAATTCCTTCACTAATAATCTTTAATGTGTTTGTTTTCCAGTGGTTGAAGCAGAGAATCATTATAACCTTGGTAAAATTGAACTATT
>VMDO01033393.1:0-17992 GCA_007922755.1 Pedetes capensis
CCATTAAATGGAATTTCCCCATTAAATTTCCCAATTAAATTTCCCCATTAAATGGAATGGTATGAGCACATCACTCAGGGAATTCTCCCAAGATACTTAAGATAAGTAGTAAAATATATATATTTTACTGAGAGAGAGGTAATTTGGCACAGAAAACATAACCTGGGATAGTTAACTTTTACCCTGAAAAATAAACAGAGGCAGTTATATGCCTTCAAGGACAGCTGAGGTTGTAGATAATGAACTGAGGTTGCCAGAAACAGTTCTACGCCTTCAAGGACAGTTCCCTGAGCTATTCCTGATAATTGCTATATAAGCATGAGGGCTGAAAATAAAGTTTTGCTCAGGATCATCAGTCTTGGCCTCGTCGTCTCTTTCATCCTCGGCTCTCCCCTTCCCCCGGCTGGACCGCGGCAATCACTGCTGTAATATTGTTGTTGTTAGGTGCGGTCAGGTTGGTGTCTGATTCATGGCAACCCTATGTACAACAGGTTACAAGCTATTAGCATGTCTCTCTCCTATTCATAGTGTTTTCAATGGCTGATTGTTCTATTTGTGGAGGGGAGGGAGTATGTTTCTGAGTCCTTCTCCCAAGCCTGTAGCACCTTGTATTCCCAGGTAGTCTGCTACCCAAGTATGAACCAGACCCAACTCTGCTTAGCTTCTGGGATCTGAGGGGATTGGTTGTCACAGTAGCACAGCTGCAGGCACTCTGAATTAGTTGGCAGAAAATTAAAACTATACAAAACCCAGAATCTACTCAGAGATAAACATCAAATTTGTGCAGTGCTCAAGCTGTATATGTAAAATATCCTCTGCCGTCTCTAATGTATGTAAATATGTAGTTATCTCTTGTATCTGAGAGAACAAGCCTTTTCTAAATCTTCTGTTTTGTTCACAAGTTTATGAGCTGTGGTCACCAGTGAAAGTCATTGTGCCTCAATATGCAGGTTCCTAAGCCTTATTCACAGAGCTAACGGAATTCTCACTAGAAAACTCCTAGCTACATATGCACTTAGTCATATCCAAGGATCCAAATCAATCCCCAGCAGGAATTGGGTGTCAACATCTTCCAGGTTCATCTGTCATAATCACAACATTTTCAGTATTGTGGTCAAGAATTTTTCTTGATACTTGTTGTTGTTGTTGTTGTTGTTGTTGTTGTTGTTGTTGTTAGATGCCATGGAGTCATGTCTGACTCATAACGACCCTCATAGGGTTTTCAATGACTGATTGTTTTGGGATTGCCTTGGGTGTGGGTTGCAATCTCCTTCTCCCATTTTTGTGGTGCTGGGAATCGAACTCAGGAACTCAGAGACTGCAGAGCAGTGCTCTACCAAGTGAGCTGAACCCCAGCCCCTCTTGATACTTAGTCCCAACAAAATGAAGCTAGAGAACTCAGCATAGAAAGAATGGTCTGCTCAGTTGGGGAGAAATATTTATTTTTAATTTTCATTATTAGAGTAAGAAAAAGAAAAATGTCCTTTGAAAGGAACTCATTAGGGACATCAGAAGTCGAGAACAGAACGGTTTCAGGTTCTAAATATACAGCATTCAGGAAGAAAATTGGACATGAGCACTGACCTGGAATGAACTTTCCTGAGAATCAGCCACCTCTTCTTTTTCCTATTTAGGTTTCAGTCTGAGGCAAGGTGAACCTAACAAGTCACATCTTCCTCTGGAGAATCTGCCTTTAGACGTATTATTAAACCCCATTTACCTGCTACATCCACATCCACAATCAAAAAGACCTAAAAACTCAGAAGAGATTTCACCCCCATATCTTTTATCCCAGCTGAGGTTTAGAAAAAATGCAATCCTGCAATAAGCCAAAGTAGGAGTTTCTCCTTCCTCCCTTTAAGAACCTCCCCTGCCAGAAGGATCAGAAGTATTTACTTTTGCTAAGGGTATATGATTTTTGTAGAGGAGAACATAAGTAACGCAGGCTGAGGGGACCCTCTTGCATATGTTGGAAGTGAAGGCAGATCTCAAGTGTCATTAGTGTAGCCTGAAGCCAGCAAGACTGACCCCTTGTCTACACTTCAATTTAACTGGATCATTTAATTAGAAAAAAATAGTGGACTCAAGGTACATTGATGACACCTATATTGCCTGCAGTGGTAGCCTTCTGGCATCCTATCCTTTCAGATCTCAGAAGCTATGCAGGGCCGGCCCTGGTTAGTACTTGGATGGGAGAACACCTGGGAAGACCAGGTGCTGTAGGCTTGTAAGATGGACCCGGGAACCCACTTGGAAAACTCAATCTGCCATTTAAAACCCTATGAATAGCAGAAAAGCACAGACAATAGTGTTTCACCTGTTGTACATAGGGACACTATGACTCAGTTACTGATCAATGGTACCTAACAACATCAACAACATATTGCCATTGTGTATGTATATGTATATATATATATATATATGTATATATGTATATATGTATATATATGTATATATATATGTGTGTGTGTGTATGTTTATATATATATATACATACATATATACATATATATGTATATATATATGCTTGAGTTAGAGTGAGATGTTTTAATTAAGTCATGTTTATACTTTGGTTATTTCTACCTGATCAGTTCCTTAAATTGCATACATTAATTCTACAGTATTTGTCTTACATTTTAAAAGAGGAATTGAAAGTGGGCAGCCTAAAGTCTCCTTACTATAGGAAAAAGTTTGTAAGTAAGAAGGTCATGTTATCATTACCAAAATGGGGACAAGCTTGAGTTGTTTCCATAATGTATGTTGTTTTTTTTAGGTGCCATAGAGTCAGTACCCCACTCACAGTAACCCTGTGTACAACAGACGAAACACTATTGTCAGTGCTTTTCTGCTGTTCATAGGGTTTTCAATGTTGGATTGATTATTGGTTTGGGAGTGGATTGCCATGTCGATCTCCCAAGCCTTGAGCACCTGGTGTTCCCAGGTAGTCTCCCATCTAAGAACTAACTAGGCCAATCCTGCTTAGCCTCTGAGATTTGACAGGATCCGATGGTACAGGGCTAGGCTGCAGGCTTGCATAATGTATTATAAAGCAAAAATCAAAAAGAAACAAAGACATATATGATAATAAAAAAGTTATGAGTAAGTTAGTACTAAAATGTTTCTTCCAATATTTCTTTCTCTCTTTCTCTTTTTGCAGTATGGAGGGTGCTGAACCAGGGGCACCATGAATGCTTAGCAAGTGCTATAAAAAACAGTAATGTCCCAGTCCCCTTTATTTTTACACACTGTTACAAAATGTTGTAAAATCTGCCTCTGGCCACGGTCCATGATTCTCCAGCATTTGCTAATGGTGTCACTGAAATTATACTCAAGACCTATGACAGAAGTTTTATGCATTAATTTTAGGGTGTTTCTGAGGATGAATAGGAAAAGTGAGTTCTTTCCTTGATAATTTCAATGTTGTCAATGACTGTCTTAATCTATTTGAAAAACAGAAAAAACTCCTTTGATTCTTACTGTGAGAAATTCAAAACAAAGATGGGCTTCCTATGCACAAACTTCAAATGAAATTCAGTGACTGGTGTTCTTTTGAGGTAGAGCAATGACTCTCACACCCAGGGAAACATTCCCCACAATCCACATTTCCACTCTTGTTACAGATATTCTTAATTTTGTAAACAGTGGAGGCACCCGAATGTAATAAACAGAAACTGCCTTTTGGTCTGTATTAGTATTCATTTTCCTGAGCCTCTGCTGTGTCTGGGAGGGCAGTGAGGCCCTTTCTATACCCTGAAGTAGTTTTGGCTGGGGGTGTGGCTGTAGCAGGTGAAAGGAGTTTGTTGATGACTTCAGGGAAGATTCTTAAAAGAAAGCTGTGATTTGCTAAGGTGAACTTGCCTGAGAGGGAAACTCAAGGAACCAGAAAGTAAAGGAAGAAATGGCTGGTTCTTTGGGAAGTTCATCACGGGTGAGTGACCATGTCTGGTTTTACTCCTGAATTCCCTCCATTTAGAACCTGAAGTTCTTCACTTCTCTATGTCTGATGTTGTTGCCTAATGAGTTCCTTTCAAATGACCTTTTCCCTTTTCTTATTATGGTCGTTGTTGCTAGGTGCTGTCTAGTCAGGGTCTGACTCATAACAACACTACACACATCACTGTTGTCAGTGTTTCTCTGCTATTCATAGGGTTTTCATGGCCGATTAATTTTGCGAGTGGATTGCGTTGTCCTTCTCCCCTAATTCTGGTAGTAAAGGTTAATTCTAAAGGGTTTTCCCAACAGAACAGGGATTTATTTCTATGCTGACATCCTCGGGCTCTTTTAGTCAGGATAAACTCTCAACATAAATTCTTGACCTAAATAATCCAAGTGTTACAGTGGTGACATCTGAACCTGGAAATGTGTTCATACTGAATTCCTACTAGGGATGCATGTGGTTTCCCAGGTGTCACCGAGTAAGTGCACAAATCACTTTGGGTTTATACTGAGCATTCCCTTGTCTCTATGTGAGTAAGGCATAGGAGAATGCATATTGTGACAGAATGACTTTTATTGGCCAGTGCAACTCAGAAATATATAGAGAAGTAGAAGAATTAGAAGATTCTTGCTCTCCTACATTGTATGTTAAAATTAAACATTTAACTACATAAAGGCTGCAGACTAGAGTTTACACATGTGGATTGAACTTGCGTAAGGTACATAGATATTCATGAGTAGATTCACATCATAGTTTCTAGTAAGTTTTAGTTTTCTGACCACTAACATCACAGCAGTGATGGTATGCCATTTTTGCTTATCCACATCTGTTATCAATCTAGCGTGCACCAAAGCTAAACTTCTTTCATCTGGTTATGAGCTCTGTGCCAAATTATATCAGATAGATATATTGTACCTTTACCATTAATAGGTATCTGGAAGGAATTCCTGAGTGATGTGCAAGTATCATTAAATGTAGTGCACAAGATCATTCATCTTAGTTGATTTTCCCTGGGAGGCACTGAGACAGAAGGAGGTTCACACCTTTGTGTGATAGGGATCCAGAGTTTTGGAGGTGAGGTTCCAATTTTTAAACAAGACTACTGTGTGGGTTTTAGTTCAATTTCCCTCTCTGGTTGCAGGTATGCTATGTTATTTATGCTTTATTCCTCTTCATATTTTCAGGAAAGGGAGAGGAATGATGATTTCCATTTTTTGGCCATGAGCTGTTAATGATCCTTGGGGCAAGGGCCATAGTGAGGTTTTTGAAGGGGAAACACTTGTTTTCTTTCCATGAGACAAGAAGGGTGTATGTAATCCTCAGATATGACCTTCCATGGGGTCACATCTAGACTCATCTGATGTCACCTAAGAATGCAGCATTTTGCCACATCCCGAGGTCCACTTTAACAGCACATTAGGGAATAGTCTACATATTGCTGATGACAGGGTTAGTTGGGTAGACGACAGTGTTCATCTTATGCCATACAATGTAACACTGAAATTCCCAAAAGTCAGCTCCATAAAACTGCCAAAGGTTTTCTCCAGGCATTTGAAAACTCCTGGAATTTTTGTTTGTTTTGGAGTTTTATTTTTTCCTTCTTCTCTCTACCTTTCCCAACAAGACTTCTATTTGGGTTCAGTATGCAGCTCAGTGACTAGCATGCATGAGGCCCTGGGTTCAAACTTAATTTAAAAAAATGAAAAAGGAAGGAATGAGGGAACAAAAGAAGGAAGGAAACTCAAACCCTGGCTATCCCTGCAGTGCTCAGTCTGTCCCTATATGGCTTCTTATTTTCTTTTCATCCAGAAGATTCACCTCTGCCTGCAAATAAGCACATCTCACATTGCATGACAGGACTCTTACCAAGTGACTTCACCAAGAATTCTCTCAGGAGAAACAAATCTCTTTGGACCACTGTAGCAGCAGTGGGCTCTATGTTCCAGAGTGGGGGAAAGAGTTCTGTAGGTGACACCTCACCACCAGAGCACATAGCTGACTCTCACTTTTCAGAGTTTCCTATCATATGAAAGTCTGTTAGATGTGGGTGCTATGAGAGATTTCTTTTGATTCCAATATACTATCTGTCCTGCATGGTGGTCTGTTTTGCCTTGAGAGAATGTGTCCCAGGAACTGTTGAATGGAATATCTCCAAATACCTACAAGGCCTTTTTGATATAACTTTAGTTTGAGGTCAATGTTTAATTGTGTGTTTGGGTTTTTTTGTTGTTTATTTGGTTGCTTAGTTTTTTTGGTGTGAAAGTTGTATCCTTTGCTGACATTGATATTTTGTCATGAAAAGTGAATCAGTATGGGAGAATACTAGAAGCAATCAAAAGTGTTGGCTCGACTTTAAATTTTAACTGATCCTATATTATTCCATCCCATGTAAATAATGTTAGCCTTTCATTTCAAATCCTTTGTACTTGCAATTTACAGCAGGATCATGCAATCGTTCATCATATAAACACACTTAAATTTCATGTAGGAAATACAGAAATACTTACATATTTGTTCCATTTTGTCTAAAACTTCACCACATATTGATGAGGTAAACATAAACATTCTTGAATATTTTGAATCCTACATAAAATCTTTTCTACATGAGGAAAACTTTTTTGTATCTGTTGGGTAGAAGCCTTTATTTGTCCCTTTTGGTTTCATTCTCCATTCCCTAAGCACAACACTTTTGTTATTTTTAAAGGATCGCAATTTATCAGAGCAAGAATTGTGGTCTCATCAGAAATAATATGTTACCAGTCAGGTTAAACCCATACCATGACTTCCAATGCCAGACAACAGGTACTTATATATATACAAAATAATAATTTACTCATTAGATTTGATGATGTAATTGAATTAAAAATGGTTCTAATTATTGAGATATCTGTGTAACACAAATTGGTAAATCATATGAGAAGAACAATATATAGTCCTGAAATATTTGACCATGGGCAAATAAATGGAAAAAGAGAACTACATTTAAGTATACAAATCCCGATGCAAAAGCCAACAAATGTAAGCCCAGCAACTAAGTATTGAGAAGCAAGAGGATTTTGAGTTTGAGAGCAGAGGCGCCCTGTGAAATGTAGCAAGATCCTGACTCAAAATAAAAACTAAAATATGCAGCCCAGTGATAGAGAATATACAAAATGTGTGTGAGGAGTTGTGTTCAAACCAAAGTATTGCAAAAAATTAATGGAATAAAATAAATATAAAACCCACTATTATAAAAGCATCTACTTTTACTAAGCTAATTTATACACTTACATTGGTCTCCATATAGGTATCACATATTGCAAACTGGTTTGTTATTTTGGAAGTATATTTTTTCCAGTAATTGGTGTTGAACATAGGGTGCCAACCATGCTTTGCAAGTGGTCTATCGTGGAGTTGCATCCCCACCCAGATTTTTACTTTGTATGTTGAGATAGGGTCTTGCTAAGTTATGCAGATTGCCACTGATTTTGAACTTATGGTCTTCCTGCCTGCATTTCCAAGTATCTGGAATGAGAGGCAAGTGCCACCATACTCCAACCTTATTGTGAAAATCTTATACATCCATACACAAAAAGAAGGGTAAGAAAACCCACATAGGTGAGAGTGTCTGACTTGTAAAACATGTTGGTTCATGAATAGACTGATAGATCACTGGAGCTAAAATTCCAGGAATACAACAGTATTGGTCTTTCCAGGTTCTAAAACAACACACCTCATGCTGGGTGATGTATACGTGGTGAAAATATTCTTCCCAATGGTCTGGTGGCTTGAAAATCCAAGATTAAGGCATGACCACAACCTACCTGATCAATTATAAACATTCCTATACATTTGTGGTATTACATTGGGTTTAATTTTTAATAGAAGTATTAGAAATGGGCAGTCACACACATTTATACTACAGCAAAATTTTATAAGCAGGAATTTGGTGGTGATACCATTACATTTAGCTTTGGTAATCTGATATTCTTACCATAATGGTGCCACACTTGAGTTGTTTTCATAACATAATAAAGTAAAAATTGAAAGAATATAAAATATATGTAGAAGAAGAAGAAGATTTGTGGTTAATACTAACCTCTTTTTCTGTCTCTCTCTCTCTCCCTCTATTTCTCTCTCTCATGTCTCTGCATTACTGGCTGTGCTGAACAAAGGGCATTGTGTACCTTAGGTATGGCCTCCCACAAACAAACACTATAGTCCCCTTTTGTTTTTATAGAAATTCCTGCTAAGTTGCACAAGCTGCCCCTGTCTTCAATGATCATCCTACAATAGCCTCTTGGATCACTGAGACTATAGGCATGTACCATGGTCAGAGATTCATGTATAATTTGAGGGGGTTTCTGAGGATGATTCAAAATGCAAATTCTTCCTTTAATGTTTTCAGTGATGTCAAAAATCTTCCCAATATATTTGAAAATAGAAAACAAAACTCTTCCTATGATTCTCACTTTGAGATATTCAAAACATGGGCTAAGATAAATATATTTGAAAAGGTTGTTCATTCAGTGGTGTTCTGAGGAGGTAGAGCAATGACTCACAACCAGAGAAACATGTTTCCTCAGGAACCATATTCCCACAACTGTTACAGAAATTCTTAATATAATAGAGAGGAAAGCAGCTGAAAACAGAAAAAAAGAAAGTCACTTTTGTTCTCCATGTAGGAACTCAATGACAGAGGACAGGAGAATGAGGCCTTTCTGGCCTGCCCTATAACCTTGTAGCTATGGGTGTGGCTGTAGCAGGTGAAGCGAGTTTGCTCATGTCTTCGAGGCAGTTTCTCAGGAGGAAGGCCTGGTTTCCTAAAGTAAACTTGCCTGTGAGGGAAACCCAGAGAAAAAGAAGGAAGAGGAAGAGATGGATGGTTCTCAGGGAAGTCCACCCAAGGTCATTACGCCTATATGTTTTTCCTCTTCAATACTACATATTTAGAATGTGAAACCATTTACTTCTCTACTTCTTATGTTGTTGCCTAATGAGTTCCTGTAAACTGAACCATTTTCCTTTTCTTATTCTAATAGTGAAGGTGGATTCTCAATGCTTCTTCCCAAGGTCATCGCTGTCTTTCTATGCTGACTTCCTCAGGTTATTTTAGCCCGGACACCCTCTCAAAAGACTTTTGATTTTTTTTTTCAAGTTTGAGACAGGGTCTTGCTAAATTATTCAGACTGCCTCTGGATTTCAACCTGTGATCTTTGTGCTTCCACCTCTTCAATCGATGGGTTTATAGGCATGAACCACCATAGCTGGTTCCCAACCTAAATTGTTGAACTTAATAATGAACATATCCCAGTGGTGACAGAGAAATATGGAAATGTGTTGATACTCAGTTCCCACAAGGGAACGATGTGGGTTGCAAGGTAAAGCTGAGTAAGTGCACATGTAGCTTGGAGTTGTCTACTGAGAATTCCTTTTCTTCTGTGTGAACAAGGCTTAGGAAAATGCATATGGAATCAGAATAGCTTCCATTGCTGAGAAGAGTGGAAGAATTAAGAGGGAATTGCTCCACTGCATCATAAGGTAAAACTAAGTATTTAGTGACATTAGAGGCTGCAGAGTCTAGTGTGCACATGTGGTTTACCATGGCAGAAGGTTGATAGTTATTTGTAGGTAGATTCAGATGATGGTTTCTAGTCTATTTAAAATGTTTCGGCCACTAATCACAGCAGTGATGATGTGCTATTTGTGTTTGTCCACACCTATTATCAAGTAGTTCTGTGAGTGTTGATGCTGAATTTTTTCTATCTGATTATGTGCTCTGTGCCAAATTATATCACACTAGATGTTATTATATTTATACAATGAATAAGCATCTCAAAGCAATTGCCTGAGTGTTGAGATTTTACCATTACATGTAATGCACAAGTTCAGTTTCCTCGTAATTGATTTTTGCTTGGGACCTCTGAGGGAGAAGGAGAGTTCAGACCTGTGTGGGGTGGAGTGATTGGGATTTGGAGATGCAGATTTTGAAATAGACTGTTCTGTAAGTTTTGGTTTTCTTTCACTCTCATGTTGCACTACTGCTACTCCTTATTTATAACTGAATCCCCTTCACATTTTCCTTAAAATGAGAGCCATGTGGTTAGTATAACGGATTGTCAAAATATGGTGAATGTTTAATTTTAGGTAATATATTAAGGTAAAAGATGTAACCATTAATTTCCATTCAAAATTATTCAAATTGGAGCACTCTTTCTTACCATCTCTGATATAATTCTATTTATCTTAACATCCATATATGCTAATGTTCATGGTATAAATTAATGAAATGATGGAAAACATCAGAACAATAGCTCTTAAATTCATTTGAATCATTGTGTGTCTCCAAAAGAACAATTACCTTCTGCAGGTGAGAAATTTTACACATTCAATATACACATTTTATTTACAAAAGAGGTTGCCTTCTGTCATTTGAAATGCACACATACTTGCCAGTTTCATGGGTTGAAAGGAAAATACAATGTATTCATTTTTGAACAAACATTATTGTTTATCCCCAAATTCCATTCTCTCCTCACTGAGGAAACCAGCTCTGACAATGGACATATTATAGTATGTTATGCTGCCTTCTAAATTACTTTAGGTTAAATTTTGATTTAGATAGACTGGGGAAAATCCAGACTCTCTGCTTTCCTGCCTGGTGAACAAAATATTGTCTTTAAAGAGTAACAATGCTCCTATTTTATTTGGAGTTGTTATGCATTAAAACATGAAAAAATAGCTAAAATGTCACTTAAGGATATAGGAAATATTTTAAAAGTATTGTTGTTAGTACTTTCAATATTGTGTAGCAATTCACATATTATTTAAATATCTTTCAATGAAAAATCATCCATAATTAATTCTCTCCATGTTATTACCTATTTGCTCTGGAAAAATGTAGATTTTGGATATGAACCATTGGCTTCACTAGAGTGATTGTTAGAAATACATCAAATCTGGCCCCAAAAAGAAGTCACTGAATTATAGCCTACTTTCAGCAAGGTTTATACTTCATTGTTGTCCATATTGAAATTTAAGGATTGAACTTTTAACTCAACATTATTTTCCCTTTGAGAAAGATACACCACTGATCCAGTATGATAGAAATAGAGCATTCAAAAAGCATAGTTGTCTCCTCACTTAATTTTATGTCTTATAGTACATAACTGCATAGTATGTATACTGGTTTTCAGAAAACCATACTTTCCAACATTGCAGAGTTATAGAATACATTATAAAATGTTGCAACATTAGTATTGTCTTGTTGACTAAATCAAGTTAATTACCCGTATAAGAATAATTTCCCCCAATTTTCTCTCCTCCTTGGGTAGAGACTTCTGAGCATGAACACATGGCTACATGCTTTTGTTTCATTTAGGGGTTGTTGACATTCAGAGACGTGGCCATAGAATTCTCTGCGGAGGAGTGGCAATGTTTGGACCCTGCTCAGAGGGCTTTATACAGGGACGTGATGCTGGAGAACTACAGCAACCTGTTGTTTGTGGGTGAGATTATACTTCTTTCAGAATTCCTTCTTCTTCATCAGGGTACATTGTAGAATATTCAGGGGTTTGTCTGCTGTTTATGAACAGTTCTCAGGTAACTGACTTAAATGTTGGGAGAGTCTTGCTGTTCAGTCCTTTCATGATGTCTTTTGTGTCTTTAAACATTCTCTTTTTAGAGTTTACATGCTCACTTCAGTCTAAATTAATGAGAATTTTAGACATTCAATACCATAATATTGTTTTCAAATCTTAATGTCCATGTTCCATTCTTTATTTTTGATTCAGTGTAAGTTTGATGTGGGTCCCAGGATCTACAAATTGAAATGCTTCCTGAGTATTTTGAAGAGATGTTCAGGAAATACTGGCAATAGTTTTCTATTTTCCTCTTTCACATTCTTTTATTTCTACTGAGCGCAGTACTGATTTAGAAAGTTCTAAATTTTCTACAGAAATCTGAAAAATTCATGAGGCTCTTTTTTTTCTTAAATATCATGATTGTCCATATTTCACGACACTATTTCTAAGCACAGGTCTCAATGTCACCATGCCAGACGTGGTCACCTATCTGGAACAAAAGAATGAGCCCTGGAGAGTGAAGAGAGTGGAAGCAGGAGACAAAGCCCCAGGTATGTGGAAATGAAGCGGAGGTCCCACTTCAGATGTGCAATGGAACTGGGGGAAGTGAGACCTGAAATTATATTTTGCCAGGCTCTGTTCCAATTCAATGTTTTCTGAGAACTGTAGCTTTATTTCTCTTGCATTCACAAAAGGACATCTCATTCTCTGTGGTTATCATGAATTAAATCTTCTAAGGCTTCTCCTACCTTTTGTGAACTTTCAGCTCATCCACACGTGAAACTCACCTCATCCTGTCACTGTGAGCCCTCGTTATACTCCTGTTGATTTTAGGGCCTGAGTAAATCTATCCACATGTCTGAAAATACTACTGTTAACACACTTTATTATACTAACAACATTATTACTGCATTAATCAAGTCCTCCATTATTCACATTTTATCACATGAGATTTTTATGAGTGTTGATATTGCTTCTTTGTGTCAGGTTCCAATAACCAAATGGGTTCAAATGCCTGAACTGCATTCCCTTCACAGGAGTTCAGCCACAGTGGAAAATGAAGTTATCTAGCAGGATCTTTCTAAAAGTGTACTATGTGTGAATATTTTAGAGGATCTTAGGAGCCAAAATTTCCTTATTCTGGTTTTGTAATTTCTACTTTTGTATTTGTTTTCTTGGGGTAGGTACTCATATAAGTAATTCTGTGCTTGTTTTTTACTGATATTTTTAGGTTGTAGCTGTTAATCTTCAATCTTGTAGAATTTTAAACTGTACAACTTGATTTTAAATACAAATCAGCCTATGCTTATTACCAATAACATTCTCTGTGTAGTTGCTTAAATAATTTTAATTCTTCTTTTTATTATACTTATGTATTTTGTGGAGAATATGCAATTCTGTGTCTGAGAATGTCATGGAGATGGTCTTAAATATTACTTTATAGTTATTGATGAATGCATTTTTCTCACAGATATTGATTTTTTTATGTGTGTGATTGAAAGATTTCTTTGAAGTTATTTAAAGTAATTTTCATTTTTTGATATTTCACAATTCCATTTCTGGTGAATTCCACCTAACATAAAGTGTACTTTTATAGTTATTTCTGTATTTGATCTTTTTAAAGATATATATAATCAAGCTTTGTATGGAGAATATCTCCAGAATTGTCCCCCAAAAAAGCTTAAACTTAATATCCATGAATATAATATTCCTACCATCTGACCTGCCACATGTGTAACATCCTCATATTGGTTTAATTTTACAAAACATACCTCTAAATTATTCCTCTGAGTGTATTAAGCAGATGATTTTTAATTTTTATATTTTCAGTTATGTCTTCTCATTACAATAAAGGGACATTCCCAGAAGGAATTACCGAAGATTCATTCAAAAAAGTTGTATTGAGATCTGATAGAAAAAATGGTCTTCAGCATTTACATTTGAGGGAATTCAAACAATGCAAGAATGAGTGTGAAGAACAGATGGGGTGTTATATTGGTAATAACCAGAAGGCCTTGGGTACCCTACAAGACACTGCCAAAAAATGTCAAACACCTCAGAAACACCTGAAGAAATTTCACTTTATGTCTATTAATTTTGTAGAGTCAGAAGCTTCTGATTCTCATTTAACAGAAACCAGTAATTTTAAAATTGTGAAAAGTGACAGGAAACATAACATTAATGACTCAAACTATCTTGGATACTGGAATGGTTTAAATGACCACTCCAAAATTTATAAAGAAAATAATCTTGGAAATGAAGAGCAAACTGAATGTAAACTTCTTGAGAGGTCCTCTCTCAGAAGTACCATATTGCTCCATCAGGAGATAAATCTATCTAACACAAAGGAGTACAATTTATATAAATATGAGAAGGACATTTTGAACACATCAAAGCTTAAAGATGAATATAATGTACATATTTTTCAAAATCCTTACAAAATCCATAATGTTCAGAAACCCCACAAATATAAACAATGTCGTGAATATTTTGCTCATTCCTCACACCTTCAAAAGCTCCACAGAATATATTATGAAGAAAAATCCTACAAATATAATGAATGTGGGAAATTCTTTACTAAATATTCAGACCTCAATACATATATGAGTATTCATACTGGAGAGAAACCTTACAGATGTAAACAATGTGACCAATCATTGTTTCACACATACAGCCTTCACACCCACAACAGAATCCATACTGGAGAGAAACCTTTTGAATCGAGGAGATGTGACAAATCCTTTACCAAGTGCTCAGCTCTTAAAAATCACCAGAAAATTCACATTGGAGAGAAACCCTACACATCTGATGAATATGGAAGAGCCTTCAATCAATATTCGATCCTCAGTCAACATCAGAGAATTCATACTACAGAGAAATCCTACAAATGTAAAGAATGTGGCAAATCGTTTATTCACAGCAAAACACTTAGGATTCATCAAAGAGTACATATTGGAGAGAAAACCTACAAATGTAAAGAATGTGGCAAAACATTTAATCAATTTCAAACCCTTAAGAAACATCAAATAACACATAAAGGAGAGAAACCCTACAAATGTAAAGAATGCAGCAAATCATTTAATCAAATTCAAACCCTTAAGAGACATCGGATAACACATACTGGAGAGAAACCCTACAAATGTGAACAGTGTGGTAAATCATTTAATCAAATCCATCACCTGAGGACACATCACAGAGTACATACTGGAGAGAAACCCTACAGATGTCAAGAATGTGGAAAAACCTTCAGTCAATATTCAAACCTCAAAGCACATCGAAGAATCCATACTGGAGAGAAACCCTACAAATGTAAAGAATGTGGAATAGCCTTCGGTCATAATTCAAGCCTGAAAGCACATCAAAGAATCCATACTGGAGAGAAACCCTACAAATGTCAAGAATGTGGTAAAGCCTTCAGTCGATATTCAAACCTCAAAGCACATCAAAGAATCCATACTGGAGAGAAACCCTACAAATGTAAAGAATGTGGAATAGCCTTCAGTCAAAGTTCAAGCCTGAAAGCTCATCAAAGAATCCATACTGGAGAGAAACCCTACAAATGTAAAGAATGTGGAATAGCCTTCAGTCAAAATTCAACCCTGAAAGCACATCAAAGAATCCATACTGGAGAGAAACCCTACAAATGTCAACAATGTGGCAAATCATTTAATCAAATGTCAAACCTTAGAAAACATCAAAGAACTCATACTGTAGAGAATCATTACAAATGTAAAGAATGTGGCAAATCATTTAATCAAAACTCTAACCTTAGGAGACATCACAGAATCCATACTGGAGAGAAACCCTACAAAGGTCAAGAATGTGGAAGGGCCTTCAGTCATAATTCACACCTCAAAGTACATCAAAGGGTTCATACTGGACAGAAGCCCTACAAGTGTCAAGAATGTGGAAAAGCCTTCTGTCAATATTCAAGCCTCAATGCACATCAAAGAATTCATACTGGAGAGAAACACTACAAATGTAGATAATGTGGCAAATCATTTAATCAAATCCAAACCCTTAGCAAACATCACAGAATGCACGCTGGAGAGAAACCCTACAAATGTAATGAATGTGGAGATGCTTTCAATAAATATTCCACCCTCAATGGGTATAAGAGAACTCATACAGGAAAGAAACCTTACTAATGTATGAAATGTGACAAGTCCTTTACCAAGGGTTTAGTTCTTAGAAATCATCAGAAAATTCACAGTAGAGTGAAACCCTACAAGTGCACAAAATGTGCGGAATCACTTATGCAGCTGTCAAAATTCAGAAATCATTACAAAGTCCACACTGGGGAGAAACCATATACCTATAATGGTCTTGATAAATCCTTTACCCTGTGCTGACCACTTGGAAGACATGGAGAGAAATGCCAGAAAATTATAATTGCAAAATCTTGAAGAAAACCTCACATTTTATTCATCATCATGTGATTCATTAGTGGCCATGGTTAATACCACTTACATGAGAGTAGAAATCAAGAGGATTGCAAGTTCAAGGCCAGAAGTATCCTGTGCTCCTTTAGAGATACCCTATGTCAAAATAGAAAATATAGATTAAAGAGAGTTTTGTGTGTAGCTCAGTGGATGAGCAATGCCACGTATGCTCAAGAACTTGGGTTCAATCACCTATTATTTTATAAAATTAAAAGTAGAGACACTTGATAGAGGAATTCCTATGAATATATATAATGACACATGCATTTTAATACGTGTTCAAACCTTACTTGACGTAGAAATCATACTAGGCATATTGAGTATAAAAAATGAATGTGAAATGAGTTGTGTACAAATTTACAGCATAAAAATTCCCAGAGATATTTGGAAATGTACTTTTATATGTGCACTAAATGTGTATGGTGAAGCATTTACTTAAAATCAAATGTGAATAACTGTAGAAAACTCATAGCAAGGACTAAGGCAGTAGTAGCTTCAGGGCTTCTGGAAAACTGGGGCAATAAAGAGCACAATCTGAACTCGAAATTTTACCTTATTTTTTTTGTGTGTTACAAAGAATAAGATGTTGAAATTTGGGTAGATTTGATTATATAATATGGAAATGTTCTTTGGCCAATATTTGAGATATGTAAAATGAAAATAGTTTTGGACATGTTTTCCCCTCAAATTAGTTCAGGCTAGTTCTTAATTCCAAAAGGTTATATAAAAATATGATATCACTCATTGCTGAATCATAACTGAGATAGTACATAGTATATTAGAAAGAACATTAATTGGGTGACCCATTGATTAAAGAGGACAGGGTAAATATCTCCTAGAACTCTAAATATATGCATATGCGTCACTTAATTATGGTGCGGGAGCACAAATATGTAAAATTAGCATCGCGGGCATCATTCTTCTATTGTAAAGCAAGAAATTTCTGAGCTTTGAAATTAATTTTAGTAGTAACTAAATTTTATTAGTACCTGATTTTAGTAGTAACTGGTCAGTTAAAAACCTGACCAGTCCAGTAAAGAACAGATGAATATTGATAGGACAAAAAGTATGAAGTCTTCACTAAAATCTAACACCAGAAAAACAAAGAAACTTTCCCAATCAAGAGAGAAAACAGAATATTCCCTGCAGAATTGTTGTAAATATATTCAAAATTATACACTAGTAACCCCCTAACATTTTACCCTTATCTTCAAATTTGATGATTGCTCACCTTTATGCATTGCTATTTTAGAAGACACCAATGTTTCTTCAATGCTTATAATCTGTGTTTTGACAAGTTACATGTTGTGGATTTTAAAATGGTTTATTTGGAGCATGTATAAATTTTAAGTTAATAAATTGAATGTTTTTTAACATAACAACTTTGCGCTTGTATCCCTGAAATGTCTTTCTGACACCAATACTATACACTTCCATATTGATCCAGGCTATGGGAAACAAAAGCTAATTCTGTGCAATTGGGTAAAATAATGGCATGATTTCTGTAGGAATGCCACTGTCCCCAGGACTTAAACGTCAAAAACCTTCCACAATATTATTCTAAAATTTGTGCCTGGCATGGTGGCACATGTCTGTAATCCCCGTGGCTCAGGAGGTGGAGGCAAGAGGATTGCAAATTCGAGACCAGAGTCAGTCTGTGGAACTTAGGAGGACCCTATTTCAAAAAGTAAAAAAAGGTGGGGGGGCTGAGGGCATAGCTCAGTGGTCCAGCACTTGCAAAGCATGCAGGCATGAGGCCCTGGGTTCAAGACCCAGTACCACAAAAAATAGGTAATTTTAATAATTTCAATTTCAGAGACACTTTGGTAGTTTTCACAAAAAATATGGAAACATAATTTCAATACATAATTTCTGGGGATTGAAACATTATACTTGACACTTTACCCCATATTTATCTTCACACATATGCCCTTCCTGTACCAATTGAACATACAGAGTTGTTTTTTTAATCATAGTGCAAAAACATGCACAAATATTCAGCTGAAGTGAAAATTTTAGACTAAGAGTCCCATAAAAAATGAATGCATGCA
>VMDO01033394.1:0-17994 GCA_007922755.1 Pedetes capensis
GAGGGGGAGGGGGAGGGGGAGGGGGATGAGGAAGAAAAAAGAAAAAAGTAATTTAAATGGATAGTGAAGTCGCTCAAGGCCAGGACCTGGGCCACACCACGCGCTTTGTGATACCAAGGTCCCCCCGCCGCTCCATGCTTGGGCCCAGCACTGGCCGGCACACACCCTCAGGCCTGTTTGACCGCAGACAAGCACAGGAATGGCTGACTGATTCACTTCACCCTCTGGCTCGTCAAAACCTGGCCTAGTCCCTAGCCTGAACAGGAGGCTGTCCCAAGAGTGGCCACCACTGTTAGAGCCCGCGTCCACCAGAGGGCGCAGCTATCCGAGTTTCCTCGTTGAAAAAGCGCCAACATCCGGGAGTTCCACCAGAAGGCGCAAATGAACGCTGGCATAGTTAGGCCCTGTGCGGCTGCCGTAGCCCCTTCACAGCAATAAACAGGAAGTAGGGTTATTTACTTAGAACCCTTAGAGTTTGGATAAAAAAGACGGAAGGGTTTCTGAAAGAAGCATTCGTTCTCGCTCTTGGAGTCGCTGTCCCGGAGCTCTTACTTCGCCTCCACTTTAGTTTCTCCTCGCCGGTGTGTCCTGCAGTCTTGGTACCCTCCCTGGAGCAGCCTCCCGCGTCTGTCCAGAAGTCTTTCAGAACCATGGCTGAGTACTCTTACGTGAAGTCCACCAAACTCGTGCTCAAGGGGACGAAGGCCAAGAGGTGAGAACGGAGCTCACGCAGGAAGCTCTTTGGTTCTTCCTGACTTGTCCCTACCCGCGCGAGTTGGGTGGAAGCCGTGGAGGGCCGGGTTAGCCTCCTGGCCCTTGCGTCTGGGCTAGTGCGCAGGAAGTAGAGCGGCTGCGACGCGGTTCGCCGCACCTGTCCAGAGCTGGGCAGACGGGCAGCAGAGACGCGTCCAGGTTGCCACATCCTGGAAAGGGATTGGGCAGGGGCCAGGAGTGGGAGACCAGGAACCCAGGAGCCAAAAGCTTGGGTCCATTGAGGCCTCCCTGTGCTTGATGGGTCTGCATTAGTCTGATCACTTAGGTCAGAAAGATAACTTCCTTCTTTAGGGAAAAGTATTTTCACTCTATGTCTTCCTTCCCCTCAAAGAATCCTTCATTATTTCTGACGTAATATCCAGGGTGGAACTGAGCTAAATCACATAGTGGTTAAGGATATGGGCTGGAATAGGGACCCCACCAGTTACTTTGTGATTTTGTGGCAAATTGATTAAAATGTATGAGGTTCCATGTACTGAATTGAGAGCTCAGATATATTTGAGTTTCCATGTCTCGTCGATACTATTAAGAAGTTTTAAGGAGAGAGTATGTGTGAGAATAAATAAGAGCCAAATGGAAGGAGGATGTTATAGTGGTGATCTATAGTTGTTAGCTTTCTAGAGAAAGATATCTGTTCACTAATATCTCTGCCTCTTTTTGAAAGAGTAGATTTGTCTGAGGTTAACTAATTATTGCAAAGGTTGAGCATTTTCTCCTAATGTCAGTGATAAACAGTTGTGTTTTTGTTTTTTGGGGGCTTTTTTGTTGTTGGTATTTTTGATGAAATGGAAAGAGAAGTCAGGGAGCGAAGTAAAGCCACTGCCTTGGAGACCTGCTAGGGGTCTCCTACCATGAAGAATTCCTCCTGAATAAATCTGAAAGTTTTACTGTCTGAAGTAGCTAGGAGTTAGCTTTGAAACCTTTATGATTAAAATGCGAAGACGTTATAATAACTGTCAATCACTAATAAAACCAGTGTAGCACTTTGTATGTGCCAAGAATTGTTCTAAGCACTTTGCATAATTGCTTTTATCTAAAATCTCCCAATCTCCCCTTTTTTCGTTGTTGAGATATATGTGTGTGTGTGTGTGTGTGTGTGTGTGTGTGTGTGTGTGTGTATATATATACACACACACATATATATATAATTCACATGCCATAAATCCACCCTTTTTTAAAGTGTACAGTTGGTGGGTTTTAGTATATTCATATTCACCACTATATAGTTGCTCAACATGTCTTTTTTTGTTTGTTTTTTATTTTTTGTGGTACTGAGGGTTGAACCCAGGGCCTCACACCTGCATGCTTTCCAAGTGCTGGACCACTGAGCTGCATGCCCAGCCCTGCCCCCCTCCTCTTTGAGACAGGGTCTCGATAAATTACACAGACTGTCTGGTCTCGAACTTGCGATCCTCCTGCCTCTGCCTCCCTAGTCGCTGGGATTATGGGCGTGCACCACCACACCCATCTTAGTTGCTCAACATTTCTACACACCAAAAGGAAGCCCCTTAACCATTAAGTAGTCATACTGCTTTATCCCCTCTTCCCAGTTTCTAACAAGTGCTAATCTGCTTTCTGTCTATACAATTTGCTTATTATGAATACTTCATCTCAGTGAAATCATACAATATATATTGTTTTGTATCTGCCTTCTTTAGCATAACCTTGAGGTTAATCCATTTTGTAGTGTAATATATTTCATCCATTTTAAGAATCAATAAAATATGTGGCAAAAACATTTGTGTGGATAACATTTGGTTATCCACTCATCAATTGATGAACATTTGACTGGTTTCCACATTGGGGCTGTTAGAAATAATGGTGCTATGAATATTCTCATTTAAGTGTTTTTATTGTATGTTTTCATTTCCCTTGGGTATACATACTTAAGAGTAGAAATATTGGGTCTTATAATAACTATGTATATTTTTGAGAAACTCCAAATTCTTTTCCCAAGAGGCTGCACCACTGAACATTCTCACTACCAATGTATGAAGATACGTATTAATTCTTAATCTTCACAAAAACCCTAAGAGTTGGGTTTTAAATCATCATTTTATAAGTAGGGATACTGAGTCACAAATAGGTTAAGAACATTTTCCAAAAATCACAGAGCTAAGAAGTGACAGGATCAAGGTTTAATACCAGGCTGTCTAACTGCAGTGTCTGCTCTTAACTATAACACAGGGCCAGAAGCAAACTTCTCAGTACTATAGGTAAAAGGACATATCAATGTAAATCATCAAAAATCAATAATTTATACATGAATGTACAGCTTAAAAGACTAATAATCTTCCATCTTGTGTTAGTTAACGTAGAAGTCAATATATCTAAGTTCATGTATATAACTTTTCTCCCTCAGTAAGAAGAAAAAGAGCAAAGATAAGAAGAGAAAAAGAGAAGAGGACGAAGAAACCCAGCTTGATGTTGTTGGTGAGTCATTTCAGTCTTTTATTCTGAAAAAGCTAATATTTGTTGAGATCTCATTTAAAATGTTTTCTGATTGGAATTTATGACCTTTCATATTTGTCTTAAAATGGTCATATGTCATTTACAGGTGTAGATCCTTTTTATTCATAATCCCAGTAGATACCGTTCCTTCATTATCAGGACAGTGCACAAGAGAGACACATGACTCTTAATAATCACCATTAGACTCTCTTGTAGGCAGACACTCATCCATAACTTTATAGGCTTACTATAGGTAAATATTTAAGTAGAAATATTGTACAAATTATTTTCTTTGACTAAACGTGGAGTTTAATTGTAGAAGTCAGTGATTAATTTGTCTCTGAAAGAAGTACTAACATAATAAAAATAATTATTTTGTGAACTGTGTAATGAGTGAAAATCCTATTTAAGCATAATAGTGTATCAAGGCAGCCTGTAAATGGTACTGGAAACAAACTATTCCAAACAGATAGCCAGTTTTTCATTTAGTTATTTTGTTCTTTCTGTGTCTATAGTTTAAAGCAAAGTTTTTCACTTTTAAATGTTGGCAAGTTGCATTTTCAAACTTCATAACTGATGGCTCCTTTAAAACTATATAAAAATCGGGTATGTCATAAAGGTTGTGTTATAGGAAATCTTACATTGTTTTTGAAAGAGCAAATCAACAGTTATAAAATTAGGATAAATATCAAGGCTAGACATGTAGGTATTGATTTGCAGTATCAAAGTATAGGTGAATATTTAACTGTTCTAGAAGCTGGGCACAGTGGCACACGCCTATAATATCAGTGATTTAGGAGGCTGAGGTAGGATTCTAAGTTTGAGGCCAGAGGCAGGCTGCATAAAACTTAGCAAGATCCTGCCTCAAGATAAAAAATTTAAAAAGCAGAGGACTGGGAGTGAAGCTCAGTGGTAGAGCACTGGCAAAGCACCCCCAAGACCCTGAGTTCAACCCCCTAATACCATTAAAAAAGGAAAACTGTATTAGAAACTGCCAAAACTTTCTAAGTGATTGTGCCCTTTTACCCTCCCACCAAGAATGAATGAAATTTCTGGTTGCTCCACATTTTTGCTAACAGTTGATGGTGATATCAGCCCTTTTTCCCATTCAAGTGCTCCTTTGCATTTCCTTTATGGTGGTTTTTTGGTGAGCTGAATTCTTAAGTTTTTCTAAAGCTCAATTTACTTTTTTTGTTTTATGCCTTGTCTGTCTTCTAAGATACTGTTTGCTTACCCCAATGTAAAAATTCTTCTACATTTCCTTTTAAAGATGTCATAGTTTTTTTTTAGTTTTATATTACCTCTGTCATCCATTTCAAATTAATTTTTGGCATTGTGTGAGGTGGATGTCAAGAGTTGGTTTTTGTTGATATGGGGAACTACTGGAAGCTTTCTGCCTAAGACTTAACAGTTATTCTGCTTTTTTTCTATAGACTGTTCATTTGATGTCACCCCTAGGGTATCAGTGCAAAATCCAGAGTCATAAAACTTTGTTCCTCTATGTTTTCCTGAGATTTTTTTTTTTTAGCTCTTTTATTTAAGTCTTTGGTTCATTTTAAGTTAATTGTAGTTCATTATAGCTAAAATTTTACTGTTTTGAGTTAGTTATTAAAAGCCTGAACTATTTTGTGTTCTATTGTGAACTCAGTTTTTTTAAAAATACCTTTTGTGAAAATTTGTAAACTAATACAGATTATACTGAATCCTTCATGTACCCAAAACCCCTCAGTACTAATAATTATGAATGTTTTCCTAGTTTTATTTCATTTATACACACACCCATGCATATTTTTTCCAGGAGAATTTTCTATATAGCACAGATACAATGATACTTTATCCATAAATACAGAGGAGTACATTTTTAAAATGTCACAGTCTCTCTCCCTCCTTGTTTCATACTTTCTTTTTATATCTAACACTATGCCATTATCAGACCTTACAGAATTAAGGAGAACTCCTTAATATTATCTAGTATCCAGTTAATAATTGGTTTGTTTCTATTCTAGCTAAAGTGGAAAGATTGGAGACCTTTTTTTCTATTAAAATATAAACTTTTGCAATGGCTGCTTAAATAATTGGACTCAAAATTCAACATTTTCTGTTGGCTATTTGGACATAGTGCTTGTAGACATAGACTGCTTGTTTTGCTTCTGACCTAAAATCATAGTTAAGTCTGCAATAATCCTCCTAACCCTTATCCTGCAATTTTCTTTTCCACAGTTTCAGTTCCCTGCAGTTACCTGTGGTCAGAAAATATTAACTGGAAAACTCCAGAAATTGACAATGAATTTGAAACTGCATGTCACTTTGTGTAGAATGATCAAATCTCTTGCCCTCCTGGCCAAGATGTGAATCATCCCTTTGTCTAGTGTATTCACACTACCTACTCATTAGCCATTTAGTAGCTTGGTTCTCAGATCAGTTGCTACACTATCACAGTGCTTGTTTTCAGGCAACCCTTATTTTACTTAGTAATAACCCTAAAGCACAAGAGTCATGATGTTGACACCTTGGAAATGCCCAAGAGAAACCACAAAGTACTTCTTTTAAGTGAAAAGGTGAAATTAGAAGATGTTTTGAGAGAGACCACATTCACATAACTTTAATGATAGTATATTATTATAATCATTGGATGTCATTATTGTCATTAATCTCTAATTGTGCCCATTTATAAATGAAGCTTTGTCATAAGTATATATGTAAAGGAAAAAACTATGTGTGTATAGAATTTGGTACTAGCCACAGTTTCAGGCATCCACATAAGAAAAAGGAGGACCACTGTATTGTTGGGAAGTACCTCTGTTTTATGGAAGTATCTAAGACATGACTTACAATGGAAAACAGGCATGGATAGGTGGCCGGGTCTGTAATGAGAGAGGCTATTCTCTATATCATGTTGTACCTTTGTATGTGTTACTATTTTATAGTTTAAAAAAAGAACCTAATCTTAAACTGGGCATGGTGGTGCATGCCTGTAATCATAGCAACTCAGGAGGCAGAGGCAAGAGGATCACAAATTTGAGGCCAGAGGCAACCTGTGTAACTTAGCAAGACCCTATCTCAAAATAAAAAGGAAAAAAATATCTGACGTGTGACTCATTGGTAAAGCACCTACAAAAGCATGCATGAGGCCCTGAGTTCAACTCCACAGTACCACAAAAAACAAAAGAAAATAAATAAAAATAAAATTAAAAAGGAGAAAGAACTTAATCTTGACTATGGTCATAGTCACATGATCTACCCACATCAACACAAATGGGTGCATGTAAAACTGGGGAAATCTAAGCAAGGCTCATGGATTATATCAGTATCAGTTTCTTAGCTTTGACATTGTACAATACTTAGGTGAGATGTTACCATCAAGAAAAAGTAAGTAAAGGATAGATGAGACGTCTCTGCATTGTTTCTTACAATTGTAAAATAAAAACTTTTAAAAAATAAGTTACAGAGCTGGGTACAGTGGCTCCCATCTGTAATCCCAGCAACTCAGGAGGCGGACGCAGGAGGATCATAAGTTTGAGGCCAGAGGCAGCCTGGATAACTTAGCAAGGCCCTGTTTCAAAATAAAAATAAAAAACATGAGCTGGGGACACACCTCAATGGTTACAGCTCTTACAAAGCATGTGGGAGGCTCTGGATTCAACCCCATCAGCATTGCAAAAATAAATAAATAAATAAATAAATAAATAAAGTAACAACAACAACAAAACTTTGGGCAAACCTAAAAGTAAAAAGTTGCATAAATTGGTTTTATTTTTTAGGAATCTGGTGGACTGTATCCAACTTTGGTGAAATTTCAGGAACGATTGCCATTGAAATGGATAAAGGAACCTATATCCATGCACTTGACAATGGTCTTTTTACACTAGGAGCGCCACATAAAGAAGGTTTGTGTCTGGTAGAAACAATGAAAGGGAAAGGAAAAATAAAGGATATATTTTATGATATTCACAGACTCGGGCCAAATTCTAACTAGTCGCAACCATATTCCCAAGGAATGGAGCCAGCACATTGGACAACTCCACACTTTTCCTTTCTTAATATTGAATATAACATGTGAAAACATTCTGTACGGTACCAGAAGAGTATCTGTGGAAATCAAAAACAACACACATAATTGTAATAGTAAGTAGAAAGGAAAGAAAACTTGGTTGAGTCAAAGGTTTAAATTTCTATTTTCTTAAAACCTTTTGCCAAAAATAGATATAGTTAACACTGGATATAATGAACAATGTAAGTTTTCTCATTGTAGCCCATAGGGAAAGAACTAATGAGGAATAAAGTAATTAGAAGATTTGGAGTATCATTTTGTCAGAATGGTCTTCTTGTGAATAAATTAAACATTCAGTATTTTAAAGATTATTCGTTTATGTACTGTAGTTTAAAACACAGAGAGAAAATACCTTGAAAGTAACTAAGTATATATCATGCCACCCTGTCTTAGGAAGTATGTAAAATTAGCCATGTAGTTAGTGATGAGATAAATCTTGGTACTGTAGACACTGTATTCTTGCAGTTGTCTCCAAATATCTTGATACTCTTGGATTGAATTTTAGAAGGAAAAAACTACACTTTTTTAAAGCAGAACAATATCTTTCCATGTATATTTTTTAACAAATGTTGAATATTTTCAATTTTTTTCTGTAGTTGATGAGGGTCCTAGTCCTCCAGAGCAGTTCACTGCCGTCAAATTGTCTGATTCCAGGTAAGCTTGAGTTGAACTATAATTAATAACATTTTTCAAATTTCATTTATTACAGAATTCCACTAGTTAGCTGACTTAAAAGCCCACAGAGTAATTTTGATTTAAGAAATAATTTTTGGGGAGATTTTGTGACATTTAGAAAATACATTACTTATGGTCCTAGTAGATATTATTACATTATAATAATATATATATAAGTATATATTAAATTATAATCCCAGTAAATATTATTAAAATTATTAAAGTAGATTTGCAATTTCTGGGTTTTTAGAGGTGAATTAAACCTCTAAGATACAGGTTGAGTAGCTCTTATTCAAAATGCTTGGGACTACAATAGTATTGAATTTCTGATTTTTTTTTATACATAATGAGGTATTTTGGGGATTGCGACACATACGTAATCACAGAAATCATTTATGTTATATATACTGGAGATAATTTTGTGCAATATTTTCAGAATGCCTGTATTTTGGCTGTGATCTGTTACATGAAGTCAGCTGTGTAATTTTTGACATGTGGACTCATGTCCTTGCCCAAAAAGTTTTGGAGCATTTTGGACTTTTAGATTAGGGATGCTCAACCTGTATAAAATTTGTGTTATGATTCTTCCCAACATATAACACTAGGCTGGAAAAAAATATGTGAGTTTAAAAAAAGGAGAATTAATAATGTCAGATACCAAAAAAGATCAGAAAGATCATTAGGAGAAAATAAGCATAAGACAAAACTTGGTCCAGTGATACTATGCTACATCAATTTCTCAGTCAAGAGACAAATTGGTCATGGTGGTACACACCTGTAATCCCAGCACTTAGAAGGCTGAAGAAGTGGGGTCACTAGTTTGAGGCCAACATAGACTACATATCAAGACACTGTCTCAAAAAAAAAATAAAAAGGTTGATGCTGTTTAGTCCAGCAACTTCTTTTTGGGGGACTCTTTTCTAAAGATAAATCAGCAATTTTATATACAGAAAAGATATCAGTAGGATTTTATATAATGGTAGAAAAAGTATATTTTAATACATCTAAATACAACATTTGGCCTGCAGCCATACCACTGTGGCATCTGGTCTCTTCAGATATTGGAAGCTAAACAGAGTTGGACCTGGTTAGTACTTGGATGGGAGACTTCCTAGGAACACCAGGTACTGTAGGCTTGGGAGAAGGAACCAGCAACCCACTCCCAAAAAAACAATCAGCCATTGAAAACCCTATGAATAGCAGAGAAGCACTGACAATGGTGTTTCATGAATAGCAGAGAAGCACTGACAATGGTGTTTCGTCTGTTGTGCATAGGGTTGCTGAGTCAGACACCGACTCAACAGCACCTAACAACAACAACAAATAGAATATTTATATCCATTAAAATAAGCACAAGAATAATACATTTGGAAAATGTTTGCAGTATAATGTAAGATATTATATAATGCTTATATTAAGAAGCAAAATATAAAGTTGTATATATAGAATGACAGTGTGTCATCTAGTAGCTATATATAGCTTTTGAACCACTGGAAATACGTATAGTCTGAATTTATATAGATATATATAGACATATACACACATACTCTTCTTATGTTGTATATTAAATGTTCTTTTTTTCAGTTTTTAACATTTTTCTGTCTTACCCAAAGAATTGCTCTGAAATCTGGCTATGGAAAATATCTTGGTATAAATTCTGATGGACTTGTTGTTGGGCGTTCAGATGCAATTGGGCCAAGAGAACAATGGGAACCAGTATTTCAAGATGTAAGTGCTCTTATTACTTACAAAAGTTTCCTGTCAGTTTAAGAGAAAGTTTTTAACAGTCATTAAAAGCATGTTTTCTGAAAGAGTACAGAGAGCCATTGATGTGCATCTTCTAACTGTATTATAGGAATACATTAGTTCATTAGGAACAAACCTTGTTAATATTTTAATATATAGATCTCATAATGGATTCTCTTAGAAATGCTATGCTCAGTGTATTTTGTTACTTTATGTCTCAAATTAAGTGTTAAGGGAATGCACTATTTTTAATTGTAACTCTGCCAATATTGGGCTGGGATTTAGCTCAGTTGGTAGAGCGCTGCGCTGCAGTCTCTGAGGTCCCAAGTTCAATTCCCAGCACCACAAAAATGGGAGAAGGGCCTGGCAATCCACTCCCTAGGCAATCCCGAAATAGTCAGCCATTGAAAACCCTATGAGGGTCGCTATGAGTCGGATACCGACTCGAAGGCACCTAACAACAACAACTGCCAATATTTCTGTCTACAAGCCTGTTGCCATTTGTGTCTTTAGTGGAATTTTTGTCCCCAAGGAAGACAGGATTTTACAATTTTTTTCTAACAGATTGAGTTGTAGTTTATTCTTGGTTACCAAAATATTCATGTAGCTTTGAGATTTTGAATTAGTGAATATTCAGTATGTGGAAAAGCACATATGTCATACAATCTAAGTTATCTAAAATGGAATGTTGTTTGCATACACAGAGAATCTAAAAGGATATGTCTATCAGCTGCTTGTGACCATGGATGACTTTGTTCTGTGCTTCTTGTGCTTTGTTTCCTATAATGCACGTATTAACTTAAAAAAAAAGGTTATTTTAAAAACCTAAAAAAATTAGAGTGCCATAATGTAATACATTAAATTAGAAAAAAACTCAGTATGAACTTATGACCTTTAAGAAAATCTTAAAAAATAGTGCAACAAAAATTGCAGTAGTACCTTTTCACACCATAGGGTCTGTATATCCTTGGGGCCTCATTGTGTATCTCTTATTTTCTACTAAAGAGTTAGGATTCTAGCCAGACACTGTGGCACGTGCTGGTAATCCTTGCTACTCAGGAGGTTGAGGCAGGAGGGTTGCAGATTCGAGAGAAGAGGGTGCCTGAGCAACTTAGCAAGACCCTGTCTCAAAATTTAAAAAATAAAATTAAAAGGGGGCTGGTGCTACAGCTCAGTTGTAGAGGACTTATCTACCATGCACGAGGCCCTGGATTCAATTCTCAAATACTGTGAAGAAAAAAAAAAAGAATCAAGACTCTTTAGACAACAGCATGTTTTAAGCCTCACCATAAGAAAATAGGGTGTTTCAGGAGTATCTTACTAGTAGAAATTGCTTTAAAAACTGGTAAGAGGAGAGTGGAGCAGCATAAAACCAGTTTGTGATACTTTGTACATAAAATGATAATAAATCATTGATATAAATTTCATCTTTTTGTAACTGTAAAAGTTACAGTTTATAATGAAGCTCAAAAAGAAAAGTGGTGTACAAAAAGGTAGTTTTAATACAAAAGAAAAGTGATGTTAATAGGTGAATTTTAGTAGGTAAGCAGTTGCAGTATATGTATACGTCTTGGTTGATACAGAATACATAATTCCCTTTGCTTATATAAGCAGTAAAGATTGCACAAAAATATAGGAGACCTGAGTAATCTCCAAAGAGTTGAGATTATGTCAAGAACTATTGCCAGGCATGGTTTTGGACGCCTGTAATCTCAGCACTTGGAGGTAGGGAGGTAGGAGGGTTATGGGTTCAAAGACATCCTGGGCTAAATACTGAGTTTGAGCCACCCTGGGCTCACCTATGAGACCCTGTCTGAAAAACAAAAACATAAGGAACAGGGCAAGAATTAGAACAGCCAAGAGGCAGGAGCAGCTCATAGTTGAGTAGCAGCAGTGGTTCTGTACAATAACAAATTCAAAATAGGATCCAGTACTATTTTCCAGGATGATAAATTAGCCATTAGCCATTCCCCCCCAAAAAGGTAATGTCTTAGATTCATTCCCTCATCCCCTAGGCTGAAATTTTGAGTCAGTGACTTTGAAATGAGTTTCCCAGTGAGAAATGCATTTTTACATTATACTCCAGTATACACATATGTATAACTGAAGCAAGAATTATACTTAACAATACTTATTTATATGTTATGCACTCTAATATTTTAGTTTTATTTTACTCCTTTGTCTAAGGCTGTTTTTACTTTTGCCCCATGTATCAGTCATTCTGTGGGGGCTTGCATGTTGCTGTGATGCTGAAAGCTCTGCCACCAGTATTTCAGATACCAGCAGGGCCACCCAGTTAGAATTTAGTCTTACTAGAAAAATACACTGAAAATGTTTATTGTAATAATTTTTTAGTAGTAAGATTGTGGTTGAATTGTCATTTTGTTTTGTTTTAATTTTGAGACAGTGTCTCCCTATGTTATTAGGCTGCCTCTAGCCTTGAACCTATGATCCTCCTGCCTCTGCCTTCTGAATCACTGGGATCACAGGTGTCCATCATGGCACCCAGCCTGATTTGGGTTTTCTATATGTTATTTTAATGGGGCTGGGGTTTAGCTCAGTTGGTAGAGTGCTGCTTCGCACTGTCTGAGGACCCAGGTTCAATTCCCAGTAGTGCAAAAACAGGAGAAGGATGTAGCAATCCACTCCCAAAGCAATCTCAAAACAACCAGCCATTGAAAACCCTCTGAGGGTCACTATGAGTCAGACCCAATCGATGGCACCTAACAACAATATATTTTTATGTTTTCCAGGCTTTCTATAAATCCTTTTTCTTGATTTTAGAGTCAGGGAGAAAAAAAATAAGTTAGTTTAAAAATTTAGTATTTCTTCTACAGATATTCTCATAACTCTATTTTTTGTTATTTTGTTTCATTTAGGGGAAAATGGCTTTATTAGCCTCAAACAGCTGCTTTATTAGATGCAATGAAGCAGGTGATATAGAAGCAAAGAGTAAAACAGCAGGAGAAGAAGAAATGATAAAGGTAATCATGACATTTTCCTATGGACTAGTACATGTCACATGTGATTTGACTGTCTCTCTTTAAAACATTCAATAGTCATTTACTATCGCTTTAAAAAAAACTTTGTAGCTTTTTAAAATGGAATGTTTCAAATAAGGTTCTGTGTATATGTGGGTGTGTGGGTGTGTGTGTAAGCACTCTGTGCACTCTACCAAGCATTGAACTCAAGACATTGTGTATGCTAAGCAAGTGTACTACACCTGAGCTATATCCTCATCCTTTATTTTTATTTTGAGACAGGGTCTCACTGAGTTGCCCAGGCTGGCCTTGAATTTGCAATCCTCTGGCCTCAGCCTCCCAAGTAGCTGGGATTATAGGCATATGGCACCATGCTCAGTGCTTTAATTATAAAATCAATAACTGATGGCATATTTGCACAATGTAGCTGAAAAGTTATGGTAGCTACAGCTACTTTACTATTTTCTCTACTTATTAATTCAGCTTTTTGTAAGTAGTTCCATATTCTTTTCCTTATTGTTGTTAGGTGCCATGGAGTCAGTATCCAACTCGTAGCGACCCTACGTACAACAGGCAAAACACTATTGTCAGTGCTTCTCTGCTGTTCATAGGGTTTTCAGTGGCGGATTGAGTTTTGGGAGTGAGTTGCCGGGTCCATCTCCCAAGCCTACACCACCTGGTGTTCCCAGGCAGTCTCCCATCCAAGTACTAACCAGGCCCGACCCTGCTTAGCTTCCGAGACCTGATGGGATGAGATGCCACAGGGCTACCGCTGCAGGCATGTTCTTTTTAGGTCTGTGTTTTTTGGTTTGGGTTTTTTGAGGTTTTGTTTGTTTTTTTGTGTTTTTGGTTTTGCCTACATTCTAAAGTTTAGTTTTTAAAATAGTTTGCACTGTACAAAATTGTAAAAATAGAATCATATATAGACATGTCTTCTCCACATTGTTTACCTTTCTCCCATAGACCTTACCCTTATCCCCCACCCTTTTTTTTATAGCCTCCTAAAGTTTCTTTATAAATGTGAATATGTTTGTAATTTTCTACCTTCTCTTTTTCCTTAATACTATGTCTTGGAGATGTTTCCCTGTCAGTATACATGTAGAAAGTTTTCCCCCTCCTCTCTTAATAGCTACACAACATTCCATTTTAGGGATATACCTTTATTTATTTAATCAGTCTCTTGTTGTTGTTAGGAGCCGTCGAGTCATGTCTGGCTCATAGCAGCCCTTATAGGGTTTTCAATGGCTGATTGCTTCAAGATTCCTTAATCAGTCTCTAGAAGATGGGATATTTAGGTGTTTTCCATCTTTTCTTCTTACAAACAGTCCTATAGCACAAGCCTTTGGATCTGCATCATTTGATAGATATACAAGTGTATCTGAAGATTAAATTCCCAGAAGCAGAATTATAGGGTCAAGGGACGTATGCATTCATGATTTCATTAGATACTGTTGAGTTGCCTTACATAGAGGTTGTGCTAAATTATATTCCCACCAGCATGTATGAGGAGGCTAATTGGTTGTTTTGTTTGTTTAATACTTGAGTGCCACAGACCAGCTACAGCCTACAATCTAGGGGTACCTAAAGGCCAGTGAGGAGTCAGCAATGGGAGACAGAGACACAGCAACTCGGAGGCAGTGTGATTCTGTTCCGTTTATTGCTCAGATAGCTCAGTTTTTTATACAGTCTTTCAGGCTTAGGTCATGCAAGTAGTAAGAATACGTGGAGTTTTACAAACACCTGTTAGTCATAATAGCCCATAGTTCAAAGCATAAACTTGACCATCTTTAGATAACAAACACCTGGAAGGTCTGTCTCTTCTCAGGCTTTTCATAAATGATAAGCTATAATAGGGTATTTGAACTCTATTCTTATTTATGATTTTAACCCCTTGTTCATTACATGTTTCTATGTAAGGCAGTGGAGGGTCAGGATGACCAGAACAACAGCCTCTACTCTTTTTCTCTAGCTGGGAACCAAGGTCTGCCTTTAGATAGATAAGCACCTCCCCATGCTGTGCATCCATTCTTTCCTCCAGTTGGGAGCCAAGGTCTGCCTTTACACATATAAGCACCTCCATGCTAAATTGTCAGGGAGGCTTTTGTACTGTGGGAACAGGCCTATATATTCTTTAGATTGTTCTGTACCTTTCTTGTAAACCTTAGCTACCATAGGTGGGGCCACTTCAGTCCAAGTAGGGGCTAATAACTCAGCTTGCTGCAGCTGAAGCATAAATTACTTAATGCTTGAGTTCCAGGGTGGAAATTGCTGATCAGCTTTAACTAGAATATTGTCCACACAACCCTTAAAATTGGTGGTCGTTACCTCTAATTCATTTACAAATTCCCCCAGCCATGCCATTCTTTCAGCCTCTGTTTCATTAGAATTTTAATACAATATTAGTTATGAGCATTAGTCCTAAACGAAGTAATTATGTACATAATAATTAGTAGCAGTAATCCTATTCCTAGAGAGCAAAAAACACATATTCCTTTTCCCCATCCCCATCCATTTCTTAGAAAATGAGTTCCTTGAACCCCTCTTCCCCATATCCAGACCTTGTCAGACAATATGGTTAGAAATGGCCATGGCACTTGAGCACCCATGATGCTCGTCATTATATAAAGCATAAGTCATAGCAGAATGTCTACAGTTTTAGCCATCACATTTTTGTTCTCTTCATGAAAAAATGCACATTTTTACATGAGGAGAAACATGAAACAAATAAAATAATTGATTTTTTTCTTTTTACTTTCTAAGCTGGAAATAAAAGCTCCTTATCCTGGAGAGAGTATCTTAATCCTATTCTTTGTTTTACTTGATTGTAAAAGTTACACAGACATCTTCATATCAAAGTGAAATTCTCAATAAAATTGTAAGATAACTTAGATAAATCAGGTAGTTAATTGGAATTTGGTAAAGGCTTAATTTTTTTCTACTTAAGAAACCCATTTGATTTATGACACATACCAGAAGTATCGAAAGAATAAGTACAATCTTCTGATCGGTTGTTTTTCTTTTTCTTGGCATCCTAGTGTGAGTACTGAGTGTTCTGAACCTCTGATTTGACAGCAGAGAATCATAGGTTTCAGCTAGTCTTGTCCATACTTTCTGTGTGTAGTGCATTAGGGAGAGTCAGGGAGAAGGCTAAAGAGGTGTGGGGAGGGGAGCATCTTTTCTAAACTCACCTTCATTCTTACAAATAAAGCTTAAAAATGCATGTCACATTTTCGTTACTACCAGCATAATTTACAACCACCTATCAAATGTCTCTACATTCTCTGTGTTGGATTCCCTATCATATATTTACTCTTTTTTTTTTTTTTTTAATGTTCTTCATTTTCACAATGGGCGGGAGCTCAGTTGGTAGAGTGCTGCTCTGCACTTTCTGGGGTCCCAGGTTTGATCCTCAGCACCACAAAAACGAGAAAAGGATGTGACAGTCTACTCCTAAAACAGTCCTGAAAAGAAAAACAGTCAATCATTGAAAACCCTATGAGGGTTGCTATGAGTCGGACATGACTCAACGGCACCTAACAACAACATTTTCACAGTAGTCAATTTTAAAATCTTTTAGTACTTGTTTTTCCTTGAGAAATTTTGCTGATCTTCTCAAACGAGAATGATAATACCATTAACTCTTTATTTTCATCTTTTGGAGTTGAATGGAGAAAGACATGCCACTCTAAAAGATAGCATGTTGTTGTCAGGTGCCATTGAGTCGCGTCTGACTCATAGTGACCCTCATAGGGATTTCAATGGCTGATTGTTTCAGGATTGCCTCAGGAGTGGATTGCCACATCCTTCTCCCAAAAGATAGCATAGGAAATAAAAATTTTAATGCACTTTCTATAATTTCTCAAAGGGCCTTTTGTACTGTCAAGAGAACTCAAATAATTTTAATTCAAAACTTAAGAATTCTTTTCTTACATTTTGAAAATTGAAATATTAGTCATAATATTTTTCAGTTACATAAACATAAACTAAACCAAACAGCTACAGTCACTCCTAAATTTGGTATATGCTTTGTCATCTATAATCATCATGTTGTTGTTGTTTTGTTAGGTGCCGTCGAGTCGTGTCTGACTCATAGTGACCCTCCTAGGGTTTTTCAATGGCAGATTGTTTCGGGATTGCCTTGGGAGTGGGTTGCCACATCCTTCTCCCATTTTTTTGCAGTGCTGGGAATCGAACTTGGGACCTCAGAGACTGCAGAGTGGTGCTCTACCAACTGAGCTAAATCCCAGCCCATAATCATCATAGTACTCTATCTAGTAAGGTAGCTGTTACTATTTTAACTTCACAGAGAAACAGCCTTTGACTTTCTGTACATCTTCACCTGTTTTGATCTGTCATTTCTTGAAAGTCATTCAGCTAGATATATATTGAGTATTCAGACAGATACATATATGAAAATGAAACCCATAACTTTGAACAATATATATATATGCACACATATATATATAAACATTAATATAAAAATGTAAATGCAAAACAAAAAACATGGCTATAGTAGTGTCAGAGTGTACCCAGGCCCAACTGACTCCAGAAGCTACTCCTGTCCATAACACACTGCTTCTCAGGAAGCAGCCCATTAGGAAAATGCTGATGGATTTCTGACTTATATTTAATTTTATTCATATCTTATTGTATCATGCTTAAATTATTTTTCATCTGCATCTCATTATAAAAATATATTTATTATTGAAGACAATGCTGTTATATATCCAGTATTCTACAGAGCATTCTACAGAGAAAGACACTCTTGTGTTTATGTTAATTGTGTTGTTGTTGTTGTTGTTAGATGCCGTCGAGTAGAGTCCAACTCATAGTGACCCTACATACAGCAGATCGAAACACTTGGCGATTCTGTGCCAGGCAAATGATCTTATTTATGTTTAAGTCCATTGTTGCAGACACTGTGTCAGTCCATCTGGTGGAGGGTTTTCCTCTTTTGCATTGACCTACCACTCTCCCAAACATGATGTCCTTCTCCAGGGATTGTTCTCTCCTGACTACATGTCCGAAATAGGTAAGACGCAGTTTGGCCATTCTTGCTTCCAAGGAGAATAGAGTTCCAACTCTGGTTGCACTTCTTCTAGGACAGATTTGTTGGCTCTTTTGGCAGTCCATGGTATATTCAATAGACGTCTCCAGCACCACAATTCAAAAGCATCAATTCTTTTTCTGTCTCTCTTGTTCAATGTCCAGCTTTCACAACCATATGATGCCACTGAAAATACCATGGCATGAGTCAGATGCACCTTCGTCTTCAATGTGACATCTTTGCTTTTCAATACTCTAAAGAGATCTTTT
>VMDO01033395.1:0-17984 GCA_007922755.1 Pedetes capensis
ATTTCAATGGCTGATTGTTTTAAGTGGACTGCTGGGTCCTTCTCCCTAGCCTACAGCACCTGGTATTCCCAGGTGGTCTCCCATCCAAGTATTAATTAGGCCAGACCCTACTTAACTTCTGAGATCTGAGAGATCAGATGCCCGGTTGGTATGGCTGTTGATATATTAGTGATAAATACACTTAAAATATTATGTTATGAATCTCCAAAACTTTTAAAATCTTACAAAACTGATATTCTACATCCACTAAACACACACACTCCATTTCTCTCCTTCATCCAGCCACTGAAAAGCACCTTTATACTTTCTATTCCTGTGAAATTGCATACTTTAACTAGTTCATATAAGTGGAATCATATAGCATTTATCTTTTTGAGGCTAGCTTATTTGATATAATATCACAAAGGTCTACCCATGTTTTAGCATAAGGCTATATTTCCTTTCTTTTTAAGGCTGAATAATATTCCATTTTAGTTATATTCCATATTATCTTTATCAATTGTCCTAACAAAGAAAATTAGGAAAAATGAAAATAAACCTGTAATGAAATATCACCTCACACTCAATATTTTAAAAAAGAAAGAAGAAAATAAGTATTGGTAAGTACATGGTAGAACTGGAATGTTTGTGCACTGTAGGAATATAAAATCCTACAATAGCTATGGAAAATAGTAAGGTGGTTCCTCAAAAATCAAATTGAACTAGTATATGATCTAGCAATCTCACTCCGAGTATATATTCAAAGAAATCGAAAGCACAATATTGAATGACTGTTCTCACATCCATGTTCATAGCAGTATTGTTCACCATATCCAAAGAAAGGGAAAAATTGTCCTTGTGTTTTAAGATACAACAGGTCATTTCTTCTTATTACTGAAAGATGTTCCACTGTATGAGTACACTACAGTTTATTTATCCATTAATTTATGAAATGGCATCTTGATTGTTTCCAAGATTTGGCAATTATGATTAAAGCTACTATAAATATTTGTGTGCAAATTTTTGTGGACATTGTGTTATTCGTTTTATGATTACTATAATATGTATCTGATATTATCAACTTATAAAAAGAAAAGTGTTATTTTGTTTCATGGTTCCAGAAGCTCCAATTCAAAAGGAGTCGGTCCCATTGTTTTTGGGCCTATGGCAAAGCGACACATCAAGCAGGAGGGCCTGACAGGACAAAATAATTTACCTCATGGCCAGGAAGGGAAAGAGATCAAGAAGAAGACTGAGTTCCCACAATTCCCCTCAAGGCTATGCCTGAAATGACCTAAAATCCTCTCCTTAGGCCACACACCCTAAAGATTCCATCATCTCCCAATAGTACCACCTTGGTAACTATGCCTTTAAAAAATGGACTTTTGAGGGATATTTAAGATCCAAACTATAGCAGACATAATGTTTTCAACTAATTTGGGTAAATATTAAAGGGCCTGACCACAAGACCCTATAATAAGACTGTGTTTAGATGTTTTTAAAATGATTAAATTATCTTCTAAAGTGGCTAGACCATTTTGTATTCCAACCAGGAATGGATGAGAATTCCTGTTGCATCCTATCACCATCAGCATTGATACTGCCAATAATTTGAATTTTAAGCAGTGTAATCAATATATAATGGCATTTCATTTGATAATAATTTATAAACCCCAAATGATACATGTTGATAAGTATCTTTCCTTATTGTTATTTGCCATCTGTATAGCATTGGTGGGGCTGGGATTTAGCTCAGTTGGTAGAGCACTGCACTGCAGTCTCTGAGGTCCTGAGTTCAATTCCCAGCACCGCAAAAATGGGAGAAGGGCCTGGCAATCCACTCCCAAGGCAATCCCGAAGCACTCAGCCATTGAAAACCCTATGAGGGTCACTATGAGTCAGATACCGACTTGACAGCACCTAACAACAACATAGCATTGGTGAGGCATCTGTTAAGGAGATTTCACCCCTGTTTTAATTGTGTTGTGTATTATTCTTTCTTTTTCTAGGTACTGGAAGTTGAACCCAGGGCCTTGAACTTGCATGTTTTGCAAGTGCTAGACCACTGAGCTGCACACCCAGCCCAGTTTTTTCACTTTTTTGAGACACCGTCTCACTAAATTATGCAGACTGTCCCTGGTCTCAAACTTATGATCCTTGTGCCTATGCCTCCTAAGCCACTGGGAATACAGGTATGTGCCACTGTGCCTGCTACTTGTGTTGTGTATTCTATGATTATTAAGTTTTAGGAATTGTTTGTACGTTTGTTTTTTGTATTTGTTTTGCAATTCTAAGGAACTGAACCCAAGGCTTGTTGCATACTTGGGAAGTGCTCTACCACTAAGCATCAACCCCAGCTCCTATTTTATTTTTATGTGGAGAAAAGGACTCATTAAATTGTGCATGCTGCCTCTGGCATCAAACTATAGATCTTCCTGCCTCAGCCTCCAGAGTTGCTGTGATTATAGGCATGCATCATGGCACCCAGCATTTGTATTTCTATGTTATGTTAGGTGCCATCGATTTGAGTCCAACTCATACCGACCCTACATACAGCAGATCAAAACACTTCCTCATTCTGTGCCAGGCACATGATCTTATTGATATTTAAGCCCACTGTTGCAGACACTACATCAATCCATCTGGTGGAAGGTTTTCCTTTTTTTTCCTTAACCTGCCATTCTCCTAAACATGATGGCTTTCTCCAGGGATTGGCACCTCCTGACTACATGTTCAAAATACATAAGACACTGGGCAAACATCCTTGCTTCCAAGGAGCATGTTGGTTGCACTTCTTCTAGGACAGATTTGTTGGTTCTTTTGGGAGTCCATTGTATATTCAATAGATGTCTCCAGCACAATAATTCAAAAGCATCAATTCTTTTACTGTCTCCCTTGTTCAATGTTCAGCTTTCACAACCATGTGATGTGACTGAAAATACCATGGCATGAGTCAGGTACACCTTCGTCTTCAAAGTGACATCTTTATTTTTCAATACTCTAAAGAGACCTTTTGCCACAGCTTTTCCCAAAGCAATGTGTCTTTTGCTTTCTTGACTGCTGCTTCCATGGGTGTTGATTATAGAGCCAAGCAAAGCAAAATCTTGAACAACAACAATATTTTCTCCATTTATTGTGACCCAGTCATAAGGATTTTTGTTTTGTTGAGGTTTAATGGCAACCCATATTGAAAGTTATGATCTTTAATTTTTTTTTTTTCAGTACTGGGGGTTGAACCCAGGGCTTCCCGCCTGCATGCTTTGCAAGTGCTGGACCACTGAGCTGCGTGCCCAGCCCATTTCTTTTACTTTTTGAGACAGGGTCTCACTAAGTTACGCAGACTGCCTCTGGTCTCAAACTTGCAATCTTCCTACCTCCACCTCCCAAGCCACTGGGATTGCAGGCATGCGCTACCATGCCCAGCTGATCTTTGATCTTTATCAGTGAATGTTTTAAATCCTCTTCACTTTCTCCAAGCAGAGTTGTGCCATCTGCATAATGCAGGTTGTGAATGAGTCTTCCTCCAATCCTGATGCTGCATTCTTCCTCATAAAGGCCAGCCTCTCAGATTATTTGCTCAGCATATGAATTGAAGAGCTATTGGGGAAGTATAAAGCCCTGACGCACACCTTTCTCAACTTTAAACCAGGCAGTGTTTCCTGTTCAATTCAAATAATTGCCTCCTGATTCATGTATAGATTCCGCATGAGTCCAATTAGGTGTTCCAGTATTTCCATTTTCCTAAGTGTTATCCAAAATTTGTTATGATCCACATAGTGAAATGCCTTTGCGTAGTCAACAAAACATAGATAGACATCTTTTAGATATTCTCTGCTTTTGGCTAATACTCACGTGACATCAGCAATGATGTCCTGGTTCACATCCATTTCTGAATCCCTCTTGATGTTCTGATAATTGCCTGTCTACATATTGCTGCAGTCGCTTTTAAATGAATTTTAGTAAAATTTTATTTGGATGTGATGTTAATGATATTGTCCAATAGTTTTCACATTCAGTTGGATCCCCTTTTTTGGGATTAGGCACAAATATGGATCTCTTCCAGTCAGTTGGCCAGGTAGCTGTTTCCCAAATCTGTTGGCATTAACATGTTAACACCTCCAGTGCTGCATCTGTTTAATGAAACATCTCAATTGGTGTCCCATCAATTCCTGGAGCCTTGTGTTTTGCCAGTTCTTTCAAGGCGTCTTCCACTTTGTCCTTCAATACCATTGGTTCCTCTTCATATGCAACCTCTTGAAATGGTTGGTCAATGTACCAATTATTTTTTGCATAATGACTCTGTGTATGCCTTCCATCTTTTTTGTTTTTCGGTACTGGAGGTTGAACCCAGGGTCTTACACTTGCAAAGCATGTTAAGGTCTCGCTAAGTAAAGCAAATTGCCTCTGGTCTAAAACTTGAGATCCTCCTGCCTCTGCCCCCCAAGCTGCTAGGATTACAGATGTATTTCACCACACCCAACTCTTTCCATCTTCTTTTGATGTTTCCTGCATTGTGTAATATTTTCCCTGTAGAATATTTCACTATTGCCATTCGAAGCTTGAATATTTTCTTCACTTCCTTAAGCTTGGGGAACACAGAGCATGTTGTTCCCTTTTGGGTTTCTGCCTCCAGCTCTTTACACATGTCATTATATTTGTTTTTGTCTCCTCAAGCTGCCTGTTGAAATCTTCTGTTTAGTTGCTTAACTTCATCATATCTTCCTTTTACTTTAGCTGCTCGACATTCAAGGGGAAGTTCCAGTGTCTCTTCTGACATGTAATTTGGTCTTTTCTTTTTTTCTTGTCTTTTTAATAACTTTTTGCTTTCCTCTTGAATGATATCTTTTATGTCATGCCACAACTTGTCTAGTCGCCTATCATTTGTGTCTAATGCATAAAACTGGCATGGACCATTTCAGTCAGATAATAATATGGTCTACTATGCTGGGAATGATAAACTAAAGAGTAATGGGTTTGCATTCATCATCAAAAAGAACATCTCAAGATCTTTCCTGAAATACAATGCTTTCAGTGATAGAATAATATCCATACGCCTACAAGGAAAGCCAGTTAATATGACTATTATTTAAATTTATTCACCCACCACTAAGGTCACAAATGAAGAAAAGGAATATTTCTACCAGCTTCTGCAATCTGAAATAGATCAAACATGCAATCAGGATGTACTAATAATTATTGGTGACTGGAAGGCAAAGGTTGTAAACAAAGAAGAAGCCATAGTAGTTGGAAAATATGGTCTTTGGTGACATATATAAAGCTGGAGATCGCATGATAGAATTTTGTCAGACCAATGACCTTTTCACTGCAAATACATTTTTTCACCAATATAAAGGGTGACTATACACATGGACTTCATCAGATGGAACATATAGGAACCAAACTGACTAACATATGTGGAAAGAGATGATGGAAAACTCTATATTAAATGTCAGAACAATACCAGGTGCTGATTGTGGATCAGACCATCAACTTTTCAAATGCAAGTTCAAACTGAAACTGAAGAAAATTTGAACAAGCATAAAAGAGCCAATATATGACTTTGAGTATATCCCACCTGAGTTCAGAGACCACCTTAAGAACAGGCTTATTGCATTGGACACAAATGGTAGAAGACCAGATGGGTTGTGGCATGATATCCAAGATATCATTCATGAAGAAAGCAAAAGGTTACTAAAAAGACAGGAAAAAAAAAGAAAAGACCAAATTGCATGTCAAAAGAGACCCTGAAACTATGTTATTTGCAAGTGTCAAACTAAGTCTGGGAAGAAAGTAAAACATGAATTCCTTCTTAGAAAGCAAATCACAAGCCAGTACTCATACAATTAATTCAAACTACTAGTATAATCCAAAAAAACGAAAACAACAACAAACAAACAAAACAAAAATTGGGAGAAAATTTAATCCAAAATAATCTCAGATCAATAGGGTCCACTGGTGAGTAGCATAGGTAAATTCAGGTTGTCTCTTTAAGAATGAAAATTCAACCTAGGCCACCAGTTGTCATAAAATGCCTTGGATAGTAAAAGGCAATTTCACAAATGTTAAAAGGTTAAAAAATTATATCTCAAAAATTATATCTCAAAAATACATCTCCAAATGTATGAAATTAGGCAAATCTTCTGATATATCACATTCTTTGCTATGAGAGCTGCCTCAGTTATTTCTAAGATGCTTATGGTAATATATCAGAAGTGTGTGTGTGCTTATAGTCTGTATGTGCGTACACATGCATGTCATCTTTTCCAATAGTTATTATCAGGCTATACAAGTATCCATTTGCCTAATTTAATGCACATTTATCTATTTTTATCTCCATATATCTTTTAAAAGAGCTCCCATTCCATGTGTCTTAAAACTCTTTCTTAGTTTCTTTGACATTCCTCTCTTGTGAATGTTTTCCTATTTGCCTAACAAGTCTAACAAGTTCCTTCCCTACCAGTGGCTCATTAAGAACCATTGGACCTTATGATATGGGTAGGCAGGGCAACAGGGAACAATGAAATATAAATTTAGCCTGAAGGTGATGGCCTTATCAGAATGTAGACTATACGACATTCAGCTGTTGCATTCAGCTGCGTTCTGCAGGAGAGTTACTAGTGCACTGTAGACCCCCAAAAAAAATTCAGCCAGAGGACTCATTAACATCTCATTGTAGTTGTGGTTTCATGCACACACCTCCTGCTAAATCACTATCATAGTTCCAAAAGGTCCATGTTTGGTCAAACCCCTCCTATTTTCCCACTTCCAGGAGATGCCCTCCCAATTCCCAGAAAACTCCACAATTATATGTATAGAATTGCATAAGATTTCCCTCCAACCCATAAAAACCCCCAATCCCTGAGAAAGGGGTGTGCTCAGCTGTTTAGCTGATTTGTCCCTTCCCCTCCATTTCTTTGGAGAGCTCCTTTGCTCTCTCTCTCCCTTGAAGAGTAGCTTTTACTTTTGCTTCAATAGATCTACTTCTATTAAGTCTCCTTGGTACCCATCTTTGAATTTTTGTTTTGATAAGACCAAGAACCTTTGGTGTTAAGTAGCCAGCTTGTGCATTCATGGGCAATACAGAGGAAAAGGGGACTGAAAATTGCTCCTGAAATTCCACCACGATGAAGAAGCCACATGTGTCTCTGAGGACATTGGAAAGACATTTTCAGATGGGTCCTAGATCTTACCCAGGGCCCCAAGCCATTTGCAAAACAAAGGCTGTGGCCCCGCATTACACTACATGCCCAAAGCTGGGCATCTAGGGCCAATGTCACACTGGGCATGCCCTTGTTTGAATAAAACTAGAGGAAACATGTACCCAGTCTCTTTTCTTCTGCTCCTCTCATTCTCTCTCTCTCTTCCTTTACACTCTTCCATCTTCTCTCTCCAGAAACCACATGCACACCTCTCCCTTCTCTCATGCCTGCCATCTTCTGTCCATCAATCTTCTGCCCACCTTTCCTTCTAAAAGCATGCTTAGATCTCCTGTTCTCTGGCTTCTTTACCTTTCCCTGGGGAATGGAAACCTCCTTGTGCCATGTCACCCAGGGGATGTAGGTTTTTCCTATTTCCTGTCCAGGTTTACCTAAGCTTTTCGAGGTGCCTCAGTTTTACCTGTAAGTATTCCGTAAAGGTGTACTATCTTGGAAGGCAGCAATGCTCACCACTATACCACTAACGTAAGGTGTACTATCTCTAATAAACCTTATCTATACTCTCTACAATAACTTCCATACCGGGTATAAATTCTGTTATACGCCAAATACAAGGACCAAGGTTTTGCTGGTAGTTCCTGACCCATACTCTGGATCAGCCTACCCATGCTCCCCACATCTCCCCAGTAACACTGGGACCACTAAGTCAATGATACTTAGGGTCCTAGTCTCAGCCATTGTCACTTTTATTCCATGTTATGTAAGTATATAACTTCAAATGTAAATAAACTCACATCTGTATATATAGCCAAGATTCTTTTTTCTAAGTTTCTTTTAAGATAAAAAGTGAATATTTCAGAGTAACTTCACATCCACACATTCTTAAAACTTCTTTCCTTCCATTTCCAGGTATTTTCTTCTGTCTTATTTTCATCACCTTTTGATCATGACTTGAATGGACCATATTAGGAAAGTAAAAGTCATTTTTTTCTCCCTTGAACGACAGAAATTTATTGTCTCATAGCTCTTGCAGCTACAAGCCCAAAATCAAATTGGCAGCAGAATACTACCTTCTGAGGGCTGTGAAAGGGAACCTGTTCCAGGTGATTCTCCTAGTTTCTGGTAATTGCAGGTGCCCTTTGGCTTACAGATATTTTCTCTGTTTTTATATCATCTTCTCTATTGTCTCTTTCTATGTGGAAATGTCCCTTCTTCATAAGGATAACTATTCACACTGGATTAGGGATCACCTCAATGATCTACCTGATCACCTATAAGGACTCTAATATAGACTCAATAGTTGTGTTCCATAAAAGTTTGCATGTTGAAATCTAATCCCCAGTGTGATACTATTTAAAAGTGGGTGTTCTGGATGGCATTTAGGTCACGAGGGTGGCACTCGCATGGACAGAATTACTGCCCTCATGAAAGATGGCAAAGGGCTAGACTGGTCTTTTTCACCATGTTATGACACCAGAAATCAATGATCCAGAACCTGCGAAGAGTTTGACAATGTTACCACTCTGTCCTTGGACTTCCAGCCTTCAGAACTGTGAGAAATAAATTTCTGTTGTTTGAAGACATTCACTCTGTGGCACATTTGTATAGAAGCTCAAACTGAATAAGACCAAGTCTATTTCCAAGTAAAGTTACATTTACAAACACTGGGTACTAGGATTTCTACATATTTTGTGGGGGATACAATTCAATCCACAAAAATTACCAAAAAGTGTCAGTACAAAACAGGTTACCGCATATCCTTCCCTTTCTTAGCTCCCCATTACTATTGAATGTAGTCCAGTTCTGTAGGAAAGAATTAATGCTGTTTCCAATCTACTCTCTATTTGTCTTTCCCATCACATCTTTTAATGCCTCTCAGTGGCCTCTCGCTGCAGCCAGGGTATGTCTTATACTTTCAGCCTTCTAGGTTTTGCTGAACTTATACCCTGCCTAAAATAATTTCCTCAGGTAATTTAAGTGTTGCTTAATTTTTACAACCAAAACTCAATATAATTGCTGAAAAACCTCTCTTGATTCTTTCTTCATTTATTTATTTTTTTCAGTACTGGGGAGCTTGCACATACTTTGCAAGAGCTCTATCATTGAGTTATTCCCTCATCCCCTTTCTTATTTTTTTATCTTGAGATAGGGTCTCACTAAGTAATGCAGACTGCCTCTAGCCTTGAAACTGCAATCCTCCCACCTCTTCCTCTAGAATCACTGGGATTACATGGGTGCATCCCCATGCCTGGCAACCTCCATTGATTCTTTGAGTCCCAATCTGCTATTACATATTCCATTAGTACTTATTTATATTTCTCAATAGTTTCGAGATGTAGGAAGCCTGACTATAGGTTTCTTATGAGTCTTTTTTTCCCTCATTCTTGTTGTTATTAGGTGTCCTTGGTGTCTGACTCATAGTGACCCTATGTACAGCAGGCAAAACACTATTGTCAGTGCTTCTCTGCCATTCATAGGGTTTCCAATGGCAGATTGATTTCTGAGAGTGGGTTGCCGGGTCCTTCTCCCAAGCCTACAGTATCTGGTGTTCTCAGACTGTCTCGCATCCAAGTACTAACCAGGCCTGACTCTGCTTAGATTCTGAGATCTGACGGAATCAGATGCCACAGTGCTATGGCTGCAGGCAAAAACTCATGGATCTATCTTCAGTATTGTTGTTGTTGTTAGGTGCCAGCAAGTTGGCTCTGACTCATGGTGACCTTTAGAGGATTTTTAATGGCTGATTGTTTCAGGAGTGGACAACTATATCCTTCTCCCATTTTTGTGGTGCTGGGGATCAAACCAGGGTCCTCAGAGAATGCAGAGCAGATGCTCTGCTTGTTGTTAGGTGCCGTGGAGTCGGTATCTACTCATAGCGACCCTCATAGGGTTTTCAATGGCTGTTTCAGGATTGCCTTGGGAGTGGATTGCCAGGTCCTTCTCCCATTTTTGTGGTGCTGGGAATTGAACTCAGGACCTCAGAGACTGCAGCACAGTGCTCTACCAACTGAGCTAAATCCCAGCCCAGTATTCCCTCATTTTTACGTGAATTCTATTCCATTCATTTTAACAGATCAAAATAACACATGAAGAGTGAATATTTAAGAATATTTCCTTTGTTTTAAAGTAGGGCTTTTTCAAACTCCAAACCTGAGAGCATTGCAATGCCACTGATAAAAAACAGAAATGCCATACACAGCATCCTCTATGTCAGAAATTATGATGAGTTTTGCTGATAAAGGATTCCTATTGAATACATCATGGTAAAATTCACACCATTCCTCTAAATGTGTGAACTGAATTTGTTATATAAAATCTCTAAAGAGAGCATATAAAAAGACTAACCAGAGACGCTCAGTGAGCTTTGGGAAGCTATTTATTGGCTAATGGAAAAATAATTGATAGATCTAGAGACAGTGAAGAAATGAAAGGTCAAAGAAAGATAGGATGTATCTTAAATAGAATATAAGTTTGATAATGGTTGATTCTCATTTTAGTTCTAGACTGTAGAATGTACATGCCACAAAATTTGAAATGTAAGCTAATATATTTGCTGAGCTAACTAGGTAACCTCTTGCACTGGAAATGTTCTTACAGACTTAAGCTAAAATAACTGTAAAGGATTTTTTTTTCCTATAAGGGTAGGAAGGGTGAGCATTTATCCAACTATCTGCATTAGAAGAGAATGTTTGCTTCATGAACTTGGCCATTACTTTTCCTTTTACCTATTTTAATCTTCAGGTTATATCATAACATTTAGATGAGATTTAATGTTCACAGTTAATGTGGAAACTGAAAATGCACACTTCAAGGGAATAAAATTCTTTTTTCTGTACTGTTTGATTGAACCCAGACCCTTTCATATACATTACAAGTACTCTACTACCAAGCTACATCCCCAGCTCATTTTTATTTTTATTTTTATTTTTACCTTTATTTTGAAACAGGGTCTCATTAAGTTATGGAGGCTGCCTATCTTCAAACTCTAGATACTCCTGCCTCCCAAGTTTCTGGGATTATAGGCATTCACTACTGCACCCAACTAGGAATGAAATTCTTAAAGCATGCTTCTTTATAACGCATGATTTAGAGTTCCATTTCAATTAAGTATATATATAATGGTTAATTTTTGCCAGTTTGCTTTTCTAACTATATTTTCACTCCTCTTCAAAAGCCTTAATGAGTTTATTGGATAATTTTGGTAGATGAAACCTAAATCTTACAGCTTATTTCATTTGAATTTCTAAATGCAACATTTCACCTTAGGTATTTAGTTACATAATGGATAAAACAGTTACTCCATCTTTCCCTGATGATAATTCTGGCCTTTACTTAAAAGTATCATAATTTAAATGTTATAAGTCTAACAAGTAGGTGCTAATTTTTCCCTAGGATAATGGCAAGCCAGCTTGAGAGTAACTGATGAGTTTCTATTACCATCTGCCAAGAGCAGAGGAAAATTCCTCTATGGCTCTCTACTTAATGGGAAAATGAATGGGTTTATGTACATCTCTGGCTAATTTGGGGCTAAATACATCTCTTAAGAATCTTTGCTTTCTTTTAGAGAGTGTTAATTCTGAGGCAATTGCAGTATGGCAGGTGGAAAGCACAGGTAAAGACACAGCTGTGTTCCTCTAAATGATGCCTGTAAACAATTGGAAATAACAAACTATGTTTCCCTCATTTTATAAGATGGGATTGTCAGCAAGTCATTGCTTCCTTTTCCTAGTGAGAATGCCCTGAAGATAGCAAATGGATGTTTTACATGTTGGCAAAGTATAAAATACAATGTGATCTTATTTGCTTTTCCTACTGACTTGCCAATATGGAATAATCATATGCTTCTTTTGGGGACTGTGGTCAGCATTTATCCTTTTGAAATATGTCACCTTCTCTACTATGTATAGAATCTTAAGGTTTACAGATATTTATTATATTTGAGAAAGTAAAATGTTTAAATTCTCATAAGGCCATACAATTTAAAAGTAAATGTGATATTTAAAAGAAAAATACTTTATTATTTCATGAAAAAATGCATTTAAACAGAAAATAGTATCAAAATTGCATATAAAGACTTAAATTATTAAACATATTTGACAGAGTTCTCAGTGTCTCACTTTAGAACAAAGAAAAATATCTTACAAACTTGAACGCTAGAGAATTCTGAAATACTTATGTGCTAATATAATGCATGCTCATGATATAAAAAAATGGCATGGCCAGTAAATAAATGTGAAATCTGTTTTGCCAATTAGATAAGAGGTTTAATATTTAGTTATATCATTCAACATCTCCTGACCTTTTACAGTGTATGATAATAATTATCAGGGCTGGGATTTAGCTCAGTTGGAAGAACGCTGCTCTGCAGTCTCTGAGGTCCTGGGTTCGATTCCCAGAACCACAAAAATGAAAGAAGGACATGGCGATCCACTCCCAAGGCAATCCTGAAACAGCCATTGAAAACCCCATGAAGGTCCATATGAGTCAGACATGATTCAACGGCACCTAACAACAACATAATTATCAATATGAGCAGTAGTTGAAATTCTCTGAAAAGATAGAAAGATAACTATAGCAATATAACTCATGATGTTGTTTGGTGTTGTTTACTATCAACAATCTTCACTGGTTTCATTAGCAAGATGCTAAACTTCTTTCAATTGTTTCTATGTACTGATTGCATCTATAGACAAGATGAATGAGAAATTGGGAATTCAAGAATGAATCTGAAAGTTGATCCTGAAAATTTGCTAATTTCAGGTCATTCTATGAAATAAAGCAGACGCTATTATAATGTAGCAGTCTTGCCATGGAAATTAGTAATGTGAGAAATAGCTTTTCCTTTCTGACTTGATGACATTTTATTTTCCTTTCTCCAAAGTTCTCAAATTCTTTTATCCATGGAAATTGCTTTACAATAGTAAGAGAAGAGCTAGTAGTGGTTTTGTGAGTTTTCCTCCAGCTTTAGGTTTGGCTGTGGATTTTAAACCATGTAACACAAGCAATTTGTAGCAGTTTGCTCATATGAAATCCCAAAAAAGGAATATGTACCACACTACTTATCTGTTAACAAGTAATGAGTAATTCAGACTGACAAGATGCAGCTACAAAGAGCAGCAACATATACATGAAGGGATTTCAAGACTAGTTATACTAGTTATAGGCACATAAATGGGCTTATGACTAGATACACATAAAAGCTAAGGCGTTCTATTGCTGGTGGTTTCCTTGAACTAAGGTAGTCTATACGCACTTGATTTTATCTTTTTTGAGTCCATAAAGTTCAAGAATGCAAAACAGATGGTATATCAGTGGGATATTGGATAATGTCCTTGAGAGTCAGGAGATCTACCCTATACTACTCTGTGTGTGTACATGCATTATGTCATTTCCTACATTGTATTCTTCCTTAAAGCTAAGTAAAGATGGTATTTAGAGAAACCTATTGTGAGTCACATATTTGATTGTCAACTCATACTCCAAACCAATGCTGCTAGTGGTACACAGTATTTTCAGATATGAAATTTTATCTTAGAAAGGATTATGTTCATTTTATAAACACTATGCGCTATCCTGTAAGTATCTGGAATTAAAGATATAAAAATGAAAAACATAATCCTCACCATCAAAATTATTTTTAGTGGCAATAGAGGAAATTTTACCAGTAAAACAAATGTTAAGAATAGAAACAAGCACAGAATATTTGGTAGTAATGGGTTTGGGGGTTCATATATATCAGACTATGGAAGGGAGTTAAAGTTAAATATTGATTCCCATGGAAATATGCTTCATCGAAGAGGTGTGAGATGAAACTCTACCTGAAAGCATTTGCAGGTGTTATGGTTTGAATATAAAATGTCCTCAAAGGCTCACATTTGAATTCTTGGTCCCCATTTGTTGTTGCTATTTTAAGGAGTTGTTGAAACTTTATGAGATGAGATCTAGCTGAACAGCAGGGACAAGCCTTTGAAGGTGACACCTAGCCCCCAGTTCCAGCCTCCCCATCTCTGCTTTCTGGCTTACCATGATATTAACAGCCTCTGCCACATATTCCCACCATCATGGACTGAGCTCCACTATCATGCCTTCCCCACCATGATGGAATGACTTTCAGAAATAGTGAGCCCAAATAAAACTCTCGTTTACATTGTTTCTGTCAAGTATTTCAGCACATCCGTGCAAAAGTAACTAACTACTACAGAAAGTTGATACCTAAGAAGTGGGATCAGTCCATGACTAAACCTGGCTTTATGGTTCTTAGGCCTTTGGAGAAATTTGGGGAAAAAAATTAGAGATATGTGCTAGAGGAAGCCATAGAATGCTGTAAGCAGAACTCAAAGGACAATTTTGGTGGGAGTTCAGAAGACCAAAACACTGACAGAAGTTCAGTAAAGACTGTGCTCATGAGGTTTCAGATGAGAATATAGATTCAATGGGGAATTGGACTAGAGGTCATTAATGTTACATTCTAGAAGAAAACATTGTCTGCATTTTGACTGTCTTGGAAATTTGATTGAGGATGCATTCATAACTAGTAGACTAACTAATTTGACAAAGGAAATTTCAAGAAAGCATAGCATTTGGGCTATGGCATGGTTATCACCAGATGTCTTTAGCCAGAATTATAGTAAGAGTCAAGAGCAAAACACATAGCAAAAAGATGTGAAAGCATATAGTTTGGCCAGAAAAAGAGCAAATTTAAAGTTGAAGGCAAGGAAACTGTGGTTTTTAAATAGAATAGCACCATTAAGTTGAGCTGGGTTTTAGCTCACTTGGTAGCCTGCTGCTCTGCACTCTCTGAGACCCTAGCTTCAATCCCCAGCACCACCAAAATGGGAGAAGAATGTGACATCCCATTCCCCAAAACAATCCTGAAACAATCAGCCATTTACAACTCCATGAACAGCAGAGAAGCACTGATATAGTGCCAGGCATGGCACAGAGTCTTGGAGTGTTTCATTCTATTATACATAGATCACTATGAGTTGGACCTGATTTGATAACACCTAGCAACAACAGCATCATTAAAAAGAATCCAAACAACTCACAGTGGGACAATAGGAAGGATGTCTTACAGGCATTTCAAATGGGTGAGACCCCTCCCATAGCAGTCTCCAGGGTGTCAAACTGCAAACTCACTTCAAAGTCTTTCCTCTAAAGAGAGAGCACCTCCAGTGCAAACAGTTTGAACAGGTCCACTAAAGGGAGTGTTTTCCAAGTTTTAGCACCTAGGTACTCATGCTGCTGCAGCCATGGTCCAATAGGGTCAAACTACTTCTTAAGTTGGCATCAGAACTTGGAGTCATCCATATGGTTCTGGTTTTACAGGAATATAGAATGCAAGAAATATGGAGGGTCATCAAGGCTTCTATCAAGGTTTTTGAGAAAAGCCTATAAATCAAGGCAATGTGTATCAAGATCAGATTCCCTATGGTGAGCCCTTGACAGTGGATGAAGCTTTGAAGGTGATACCTAAGCTAAAATAAAATCTCTAATATATTGGAAATGCCAGAAATGTGGAACATCTTCCAAGGAAAGTTGCTAGCACTGAGTGGAGCCAGACTAAGAGAGAGATCAGGTGGGCTTCAGGTGTCAAGGTGATAAAGGTAGTGCTTCCCATGCCTACTGGAGCCAAGATGATGCCACCACATGACCTGGATGGTGGACATGTATCTATGGGACTTAATGTTTGCTCTTCTGGGTTTTGTCTTGCTTTGATCCAATCTTTCCTTGCTATCATAATGTTCTTCCTTTTCAGAATAGGAATGTTTACTCCATGTTATTGTTTATTGGAACATGCAATTTTCTTTTTGATTTTACCCTACTAGATACTGAGTACAGCAGGCCCATTCTGACCTGAAAGTTAGAGCATCCTACATCTTCAGCAGACATCCTGAAGGTCAGAATGCTATAGTCATTAGGTGCCATAGAGTCACGTCTGACTCATAGTGACCCTCATAGAGTTTTCAATGGCTGATTACTTCAGGATATTTTCGGGAATGGACTGCCACATCCTTATCCCATTTTTACCCTGCTGAGGATCAAACCTGGGTCCTCAGGAAGTACGGACTGACACTCTATTGTAGAACACCCAAAGACTTACCTATGCTGAAAGCCAGACAACTTAGTAGCATGGAGTTCTTGACACATCCATTCCTGGATTTGACACATCTTTAGTTAGAGGAAGTCAAAAAGAGGTTCCTCTCCTAAATGAAGTTGATATATACTACATAGATATTCTTCTATTTACTAAACTATGTCTTTATGAACAAAAAGGTTAAAAGCTGCTGAATCAAGGAAAGTGAGGGATGTATGTACCTTCATATATTGCTTGCAATGGATTAACTTGACATTGATATAGACTTTAGGAAACCAGTTTAGTTATACATATTGTCTTAAAAATATCTAAAGAGTTTTTACAAATTCCACATCTAGAAGTTTGTAATGAAGAAAAAATAAGAGATATATTTAAAAGACTAAACACACACAGATGATCAATATATAACTGTATAATACAATAATACATAAAATTAAATATCAGAACAGGAAACAATTAAATAATTAATAACATAATTTACAGGGCCTGCAGCTGTACCACTGTGGCAATTGGTCCCATCAGATCACAGAAGCTTAGCAGGGTCAGGCCTGGTTAGTACTTGGATAGGAGACTTCCTGAGAACATCAGATGCTATAGGCTTGGGAGAAGGATCTGGCAGCCCACTCCCAAAAAACAATCAGCCATTGCGAACGCTATGAACAGAAGTGAAGCACTGACAATAGTGTTGCACCTGTTTTACACAGAGTGGCTATAAGTTGGCATCTAAAAAAGCAAAATAATAAATAAAATACAGGTGAGACCCAACTCAACAGGACCTAACAACAAAAACAACTAGTTTTAGCAAAGGAGATTCCTGGGCTCTGAGATGAAGTAGAAAACATTAATCACACCCCAACAGGGGGAATGCTTTCTCCAACTTTTCCAGGAAGTCAAGATTAGTTCCTGGGTCCCCAAGTAACATTAAAAAACAAAAAAAATTAAAAATTGGTGGTTCTATCAAGCCAAAGGTTTCTTCCTGTGTCTACCTTGGCAGGATGTGTGGTTCCAATCCTCTTGAGGGCAACTTAATATTTCAGGATTCTCATCTTACAGTAGAGAACTGACTATATAGCAGGAGGTCTAGAGTTTCAATGTGTATGGTGGGCTTTTGGATTCCCTTCTGTATTGATGCTCCATAAATCATAAACTCATTGTGATAGAGAAACTGTATTCATTGTCATGTAACAATGCTAAAAGGAATTCATAAGACAGGTAATGATATATAAAAGATGACTTGGGTAAATACAAGCTAAGAGAATTCATCACTATGATAAAGATTACAAAAATGTTAAAGAAAATTCTTCAGGCAGAAGAAAAATTACTGAAACTTAAATATGCCACAATGAAACAGAGTATTAGAAGTGGCAACTGCATGTGCAAATTAAAAGATTCTTTTCTCGTTCATTGACATTAGCATAAATTTGACTTTTTAAAAGAAATAAGAATAAAATATTTGGAGTTTTACAACAGCATGTAGAGTTGCAATATAAAAAGACAATAGCATAAATGTTCAGATGGAGGGAAATGTTGTGGGGCTCTAATACTCCAGTGAAGCGGTATAATATTACTTGAAAAAAAGGCTGATGTAAGTTTAAAATATATGCTATAAAAGCTGGAGTGTTTTTCTTAAATTTTTGAGCTTATAAGAATAACCTGGAGGACCTCTAAATAGAAATGGTTGGGGCTCGGTGCCAGGCTTTCATATTCTCTAGGTCAACAGTAAGAGCTGGAAATTTTATTATTCTAATAAG
>VMDO01033396.1:0-18000 GCA_007922755.1 Pedetes capensis
AAATCTTAACTTCATCATGTCTTCCTTTTACTTCAGCTGCTAAATGTTCAAGGGCAAGTTTCAGAGTCTCTTTTGACATGTAATTTGGTCTTTTTTTCTTTTCTTGTTATTAATCTTCTTCTTTCCTCATGAATGATATTTTGTTATCATGCCCCAACTTGTCTGGTCTTCTATCATTTGTATTTAATGCATTCACTGTCCTAGAGGTGGTCTCTGTACTCAGGTGGGATAGATTCAAGATCATACTTTAGCTCTCTTATACTTCTTATAATTTTCTTCAGCTTTGGTTTGAAGTTGCATATGAGAAGTTGATTGTCTGATCCACAGTCAGCACCCAGTCTTGTTCTGACAGTTGATATGCAGTTTTCCCATCACTTTTCCCCACAAATGTAGTCAGTTTGCTTCCTGTATGTTCCATCTGGTGGAGTCCATGTGTACAGTTGCCATTTATGTTGGTGAAAAAATGTATTTGCTATGAAAATATCATTTTTCTGACAAAATTCTATCATGAGATCTCCAGCATCATTTCTGTCACCAAGGCCATATTTTTCCAACTACTGAACCTTCTTCATTTCCAACTTTTGTATGCCAGTCATCAGTAATTATCAGTATGTCCTGATTGCATGTTCAATCTATTTCAAGTAGCAGAAGCTGGTAGAAATCTTCCTTATCTTCATTTGTGGCCTTAGTGGTGAGTGCATAAATTTGAATAATAGTCATATTAACTGGCCTTCCTTGTAGGCATATGGATATAATTCTGTCACTGACAGCATTATATTTCAGGACAGATTTTGAGATGTCTTTTTTGATGATGAATTCAGCCCCATTTCTCTTTCGTTTGTGATTCCTGGCATAGAAGACCATATGATTATCTGACATCAAATTGCCCATGCCAGTCCATTTTGGTTCACTGATGCGTAGAATGTCAGTGTTTATGTGTTTCATTTCTCTTTTAACAATTTCTAATTTTCCTAGATTCATGCAACATACATTCCATGTTCCAATTATTAATGGATGCTTACAGTTGTTTCTCCTCATTTTGAGTCATGCCTCATCAGCAGATGGAGGTCCCTGGGCCTTTACTCCATTTTACTCCATTTCCATCTAGCAGGAGCTTCTTCTCTCTGATTCATAGCAGAGACCTTGTCTATGTCTCTTGTCTGTGGCTTGTTGGGGTGTGGTTAGAGACACAGTGCAGGTGACACAAAGCAGGGTTGTGGGATGACATTCAGTCAGACAGATTGATGGCTGGTTACTCGGCTTGGCCCACTCTGGGAACCAGCATTTGACGGTAAGAGGCAGGTGGATTTTCGCTGCTGAAACATCCATTTGAAATCATTTCACAAAAGAAGGTTTAACACAAAAATTTCTGATGTAAATGGAGAAACAATAAGTAAATCCACATTCTGGAAGTCTAAAGGTAAGATGATGATTCTTGGATTCATACCAAGAATACAGGGCTCTTGCCTACCTAGGAGAGAGGCTTAGACAACTCCATATAAAATGCAAGTGGAAGCTTTGCTTGTTGACCTTGGCAATGATGGACTCCTAATGCTGTGATCAGTCTCTGTGCTCTGACCTGGGCCAATCAAATGTCAAAAGACTCAGTACTTATGTAACTCAAGGGTCCTTATTTATTTTTCTAAATTATTTTTGTTTTTATGTATGTGCTTGCTTATTTAAAGAAATGAGGTCTCACTATGTTGTCCAAGCTGGCCTTGAATTTTGGGCTCAAGTGATCCTTATTCCTCAGCTTCCTGAGTAGCTTGGACTTCAGCAAAATTTATATATAATGTAGGTATGACTCAGTTTTTCCTCCACCATGTTTGATATGATCATTTTTTAAATTAAATTACATTGATAATTTTGAAAGGTCTTTTTTCTCAGCTTTACATCTTGTTATTGCTCATACTACATAAGATATTGCTTGCAGCCATAGCCCTGTAGCATCCGATCCCGTCAGATCTCGGAAGCTAAGCAGGGTGCGTCCTGGTTAGTACCTGGATGGGAGACCTCCTGGGAATACCAGAAGCTGTAGGCTTGGGAGAAGGACCTGGCAACCCCCTCCCAAAAATCAATCTGCCATTGAAAACCCTATGAACAGCAGAGAAGCACTGACAATAGTGTTTTCCCTGTTGTACAGAGGGTCTCTATGAGTCAGATACTGACTCGACGGCACCTAACAACAACAACAACAACAACATAAGATATTATGGCGATGGTGGAAATTGGGAATATCCCTGCCAAGTTTCATAAAGTAGAGGTAAGATTTAGAAGAATTCGCACAGCCTGATTTTTAGTTCTATGTGTTTCAAGCCTTTGTTCTGCCTCACAGCCTACACACTTATAGTTTCCAGTGCTGTAGGAAACACTGTGTTAGATGCTGAATAAGTTTGCATAGGAAGTGGCCAAAGTATTCATGGAAGCCACTTGTAAATTATGATACCTAAGAACAACTATAAATGCAAGTGACTGCAAAGTGGTTATATCCCAACATCTAAACTAAATATATATCCACAGCAAAATTGAGTCTGAGTCTTAAAAGTTTCCATGGATTTTCCAGTGCTATCTCATATAATAAGTGTGGTGATGGGAGGGGCAGTGAAAAGAGATAGTGATATTAGCCAGTTATAGTTCAATATCTTATTATAATGAATTATAATAGTTCAATATCTTATTACAATGGATATTAAAATAACTTACTTTTGTTAACTTTGGTACCTCTACAAGGCAATCCCGAAACAGTCAGCCATTGAAAACCCTATGGGGGTCGCTATGAGTCAGATACCAACTCAATGGCACCTAACAACAACAATGTGTTAATATGGTTGGGTTAATCTATATTCCCCAGTTTTCTTCCAGTACATTTCTAGTTGTTGTTTTTGTTGTTGTTGTTGTTGTTAGGTGCCGTTGAGTCAGTGTCTGACTCATAGCAACCCTGTGTACAACTGGTGAAACACTATTGTCAGTGCTTCTCTGCTGTTCATAGGGTTTTCAATGGCAGATTGATTGGGAGGGGGTTGCCAGGTCCTTCTCCCAACATTTCTAGTTAGGAGGTACCAAAAGAAAGATACCAGACACTACTTTGAAAGATGAAAGGAAAGTGGCAAGCATTCTGCAATTCACACATACTTCCATGGATTTGGTCACTCATCTCACTGGGCAGTGGCTAGACTTAAAATTGTTCCACTTTCCTCTGGACCCTGCTTCAGCATCTCTAACTCTGGGGCCAGGTTTATGCTTAGCTATGTGACAAAGGTCCCCAGTTTTAAAAGATGCTCACACCACTAAGGTCAAAGGTAACAGGAAAGTTCTTGGGTTTCATTTTGTCTTACTAGGCTCCAGTGCATTTTTAGATTGTCCTTGTTCCCCCATCTCATGTTCATTCTCTATTCCCCACTGTGGTTATCAAGCCCCAATACCCACTATAAACGCAATAGCCTTGCAGAGACCACTTCATCAGTCCCTGCAATCGCATCAGGTCCAATCCTATTATTACTGCCACATGCATACTTCCTAACAGTCTACTTCTCTGATTGAACTTCCACCAGTACACGCAATATACAAAAATACATCACCTTGTAACCATATTGCTAGGGCACAATTTAGGATTTTTCAAGACAATCTTGAAGTTTCAGCTTCATTAACTTTACAATAGTCACCTCTGGCCTCATAATGTCCTTCTTGCTTTCCTATTTGGCAGTCATGTTGTTTCAGGGCAGGCAATATTTGAATACTGGGATATTGAAAAGGACTTTATAAGCAAAATGTAGGAGGAAGAATTATACTTTCAGTCTCAATATGGATATCCCATGTTGCATCATATGAGATATCCTGGTAACAAAACTTACTCTCCTCCCTGAAAGTTCACCAGGGGCACCTTTGTCAAATCCCTTGTGCCAAATATCATACAAACTGTACATACTAAAAGACACACATTTTTCATTGTATAATGCCTTTTTTACAATTTGAATAGACTAGAGGTTCACCAATTATTGTAGGAAGATAAATTCTTTATGGCATGCAAATGGGAAAATATTCATTTATGCCACTTCCGTGGCATTTGTTCAGAGGAATATAGACTCTTTTACAATGTTGGTAAAACATAGAAAGATAAATATTGTGTAATCATTACCAAGGATGTCTTCAAAGAACTTCCACTAAAACTGTCCTTATTACTTTGTGTAGTTGAGACCACTTTTGGGAACTTATGACCACAATATAACTATTTTATGAGTTTTTGTTTGGTTTCAGCATTTAGAGGTGACAGCAAGGAGTTTAAAGTCAGAGACTCAAGATCAGATCCATAGATCCATAGATACCAGATGGGTGGCTTAGAACATAATTCTTACATCCTGTAAGGCTTACACATAAATCATGTAAGCCTTATACATAAATAGGAATTCTTGGTACCCTTGCTTTTCCTTCTGAAATATTCCAATAACTGACTAAAGTTTAAGCAACCCAGGTATTGTAAAAGTGGTCTGAGGTGATAAATAGCCCCCAATCCCGGAACTTACCCAAATAAAAGTTATTTTTTCCTTTGTTTTGTTTTGCTTTCTGTTTGCTTGCTCACAGCACACAGTGATATGGCCAGTCTGGGAGGGTGTACAATGACACAGGCAATTTCTACCTTATCACTTCCTTGCCTGCAGGTCCGTGGAATCATTATTTAGCTACTGGACAGGCAAAACAGTGAGATTTACAGATGGGAAGGTTCTAAGGGCCATGCTAGGAAGATGGGCTACATCCCACCACCCTCTGCTTGTGTTGCACCAAGCTACTGCCCTTACCAACCCCCATGAGCCCTGTTGTCCTTCTGGGCCTTCTGTTGGGAAGTCTGCACACTGCCATCTGTCTGCCTTGAACCCTTCCTCTCTGTTTTCCAGTCTCAGCTTAGAGACCAGCTGTCTTTTTTGTCACACATAAACTACACTTTCTACATGTGCTTATCATAAGTCATGTTGTATAACACTGGCAGTGTGTACATGTCCAGCCCTTTTTTATGCTGTCTGAAAAAGTTTGGATGCTCATTTTAGCATTCCTAAAAAACTAGTATAGTTACCAATAATTACAGAGCAGGAGGGATATGTAGATTACAAAGCAGAGAGAGCAAAGAGGACAGGTACTAACTAGGGAGGTGCCCACCTTTCAGAATGCTCACTGGACATGCACTGTGGATGCACCTGGGCCCCAGATACTGGCTACCTTGATTCTGAGCAGGAGTATTCTCAGCCAACAATTGCTGATACACATGGAGGGAATGTTTCCATGAATGAGGGGTAAAAAGAAGGGTAAGAACTATTTTTGAGCATTTACTATGTGCTCAGCTTGGAAATTCACTACACACCTGCCCAATTAATTCCAATAGCATCGCTTTATAAAAACAGCTGAAACTTAGAACAATAGTAAGGCCAGCTTTAAAAAACTCTTAAGTTGAAATTCCAAGATTTTAATTAAAAGCTTATTATCTGGGTGTGGTGGTGGATACCTGTAATACTAGCACTTGGAGTCTGAGTCAGGAGGATAACAAGTTGGAGGCCAATCTGCTACATAGCAGACCCGGTTTCAAAAAAACTAAACAAAACACTAGCACCTCCCCACCACCACTAACAAAACTCCTCATCTTAAATACTTCTTTGCCTTGTACTATACCCCTAGAATTCTGCTGTCAATGTCATTAACATTTTGCTGTGATGTCAAGACTCCTCCTATGAAAAAAAACAGTAATGAAGCCAAACGCAGTATGAGTCGGCTTCTGCTGTATGGCCTAATCAGAGACAATACTGGGGTAGGAGGCCTTGATGCGTAATCTGGAATGAGCTCGATGGTGTTGGGCGTGGCAGGATTTTGCCTTCCCTTTCATGCCAGGTAAAATTGGTTGGAATCATCACTCAGCCCCTTCTCTTGCCATAAGGTGATTTCAATACCAAGGCCATGGGTTACTGAGTAAGCTGTGCTGTTTGATATCTAGCGATTATTTTCAAGTTGCATGAATCAAGGAGCAATTTGTACTAGTTTTCCAATGTGTTTACAATATCCAAGCCTTCTTCATTAGTGAGATTTTGATCCATGTAAAATGACAGGCCGGGCATACCTCAGGGTCAGAGTTCTGCTGAGCTTATAAGAAACCAGTTTACCCACCATCAAGCTGAGTCAGGAGCAGACACCAGCCATAATGCACGACACATGACTGTATCTCTCTGAGTTCAGGTTGGGATGTTTTTAATTTGTTGCTTTGTTATGTATAAAATGGAGAGTAAAATAAAACCCTTGGGTTCAATTTTTCTTAAAAGTTATTTCTTATTTAAACTCTTTGCCTTTCCTCCTTTTTAATTTAGTGATAGGTGAAGTGCTGTGATAAAAGTGAGGCCCTATGCCAATGCAGAAACAAATAACAAACAACCTTATTATGAAGATTGCTTGTCAGGAGTTGTTATGATATTGCAATATTATGATAATGGCAATATTAAAACTGGGAGAAGGACCTAGCAGCCCACTCCTGAAATAATTAGCTATTGAAAACCCTATGAATAGCAGAAAAGCATTGACATAGTGCTGGGCATGACACAGTATCCGGAAGTGCTTGATTTTGTTCTACATAGGGTCACTGAGTCAGAGCTGATTCAATGGCACTAAACAACAACAATATTAAAACACCACACTGTACTTAGTAAATATTACTATGTGTCAAGTGAAACACAATTTAAAAGAAAGTGCTAAGTATTACAATAATATGAAGGTTGTCTTGGTGTGAGTAAGGAAGTCACAACTCCATGGATAGATCTTTGCAAAGACCTTGGAGAACTTCCAAGAGTAAAGGCAATAATGTTTAGAGAGCTAAGTATAGGGAGTACTAGAACACTTGGAAATGTCTGCTAGAGATTCTAATATTAAATAAGTCTCTGAACATCATGTCTTATCATGTCATATTAAATGTATTTAAGATGCATGAACTTCTGTGTGAAGGAGAGGGTGCACAGTGGAGCCACGTCCAGCCCTGCTGATGGCCTGTGGACTCAGACATACCAGGACCCTATTCTGAGCCTCCCTTTGATTCTTTGTAATGGGGCTCAATACAACTTGAGGAGTTAGTGATCCTGTATATAATGTGCCTAAGGCTATGCTTGGCATAAGTAGAAACTATGGTATTAATGTAACTATTATATCAAATGGCACCCTTGGAGTCAAAAGGTCACAATCGTATAAAATATTAACTACTATAATTATGCTGTGGTTTAGCTCAGTGGGTAGAGTGATGCTCTGCACACTTTGAGCCTCTGGGTTTGATCCCTAGCACTGCAAAAATGGGAGAAGGACATGGCAGCCCAATCCTGAAGCAATCCTGAACCAATCAGCCATTGAAAACCCTATGAGTAGCAGAGAAGGACTGACATAGTGCCAGGCATGGCATAGTGTCCAGGAGTGTTTCCTTCTATTGTACATAGGATTGCTATGAGTCGGACCCTACTCAAAGGCATGTAACAACAACATCTATCAATATATCTTTAACTCCATGTTATATACAGTAGTGATATGTTACCTTACTGTCTCCTTGTTCTAAACAGTATCTTCCTCTCATTTATGTGACTCCCTATTGTAACAGTGGTCTTAAGTTATACAGAATCCTTATATAATTTGAAATGAATATTTAGATGACAATGATACAAACATTGCCATAATACAGGATTAGCTTAGAAGAAAGGAGTATTTCTTCCTATATTTCCAGGATATCTGATTCTTTCCATATGGGATTTCCAAATATATAGACTCTTAGGTGAGGTATATTGTTGTTGGTAGCTGCTGTCAAGCTGGATCTGACTCATAGTAAGCCTGTGTACCACAGAAATAAACACTCCTTGACACTGTGCCATGCCCAGTACTATTGTCAGTGATTCTCTGCTACTCATAGGGTTTTCAATGGTGAATTATTTCAGCAGGGGGCTGCCAGGTCCTTCTCCCAAGACTAGAGCAACTGATATTTCCAGGAGGTCTCCCATTCAAGGACTAACACCGCTCCACCCTGCTTAGCTTCTGAGATTTGATGGGATCAGATACCAGGTTAGTACAGCTGTAGACAGGTAAGGTATAGGACAGTTATATTTGAATTATAGTATGCATAAAAATGCCCCCAGGTCATGCTCAGGCCTCTTTTATAAATTTCTTTCATTTTATGGGATCTCACTGTGTTGCCCATGCTGACCTTGGAATCCCTGCACTCAAGTAATCCTCCTGCCCTAATCTCCTGAGTACATTTTTTAAAAATCTACAATTTCTTCTTGATGGCTCACATATTCATTCTTCCCCAGGGGAGATTATTGCATTGTCTCTCTTATCTTCCTGATGTTGGAGAGGAAATATAATATTTCCAAAACTCTTGTAAGACCATAGTTTGAAGAAATCTCTGTTAAAAATAAAAGTAGACTAATAAGATAGCAAGCAAAATTATTAACATGTGGTGCATAACATGTGGAAAACACCTCAGGAGAAAGTAACTCCAAGCCATGACTTACAACTCTGGCTCACTTAGCATCTTCAATGAGGGAAAATAAATTTTAGAGGAATGACATGACAAGGGCTTATTTTAGGTTTCCAGCAGTGAGAAACTGCAGGATGGTAAGTATATGGGGAGAAGTTAATTGAGTGAGACTATTTTGTGGGTTTCTTGAGTGTCATATCTTTGCTGATAAGAGTTGTCTGCAGTGATTAAGTTCTATTTTCCTGGTAGAGATGGGGGTGGCATCTCTACAAATGTATGCCCTGATATTAGACAAATAGGGGTGGAGCACACAGCTTTCCTGCATCTGCTTCCTCTTAGTTACCTTTAGCTCAAAAACATTAATACCAAAGGGGCACATTTTTAGGTGATGTACTCTGGATCCCTTAACTGCCCTGTCTGTTTAGTTCTATTTGGGTGTCCAGAGAAGTCTCTCAGGAAGCCCCATCTTTATAAGACAATGGTGATGTTTGAACTCAGAGCCATCAGCCTGCAAAGATCATTTCTAGAAATAGATAAGGCAGTAAAATGATTAGCCATTGAGTAAGCAAAGTGGGAAACATTGTTAAGTCATTTAGTTATATGATGGCTATTATCCCTAGGAAGAAGTTTAGGACCATTAGGAACAACAAAAAGGGTGAGAAAAATACAGAGGTAGCACTTTGAGAAAAGTTGATATTATTATTTTGACCAGGGATATGCTTAGACTTTTCAGTTTATAGGACATATATAAAAATCTCATGATATCTGCCAACACTTAATTAGCATAAGTATATTAAAAGTTTTTGTTTTAGAATAATGCTTCGCAAACTTAAACTTGCAGAAGAATGAACTGAGGTTGTGTAAAGCACAGTTTCCAGAATCCTAGCCTCAGAGATTACGATGTGAAAGGTGAGGATGGATTTCATGACCTTTCAGGACTATGGTTACGTCAGGGTGATGCTTTGTGGTGGGTCTGAGGACCACAGTGGTTGAAGTTGTTTGTGGCCACTCAGGTTCATTTCACCCCATCCTTCGACATACTTTAAGCTTTGCTTCCATACACTTGAAGGGCTAAATTCAACACACATGTGGACTATTTGAAAAGTTCCTATTAAGCGTGTTTACATACTTATGTTTTAAATATAGCATGTTCTTAAGACTACTTATTATGAGTTTTGTAGGTTGACCCACTGGATCACAGAAAGTCAGAATTCTATGATGTATAACAGGAATATTAGACACAAGGCTCTCTTTCTATATTTAGCAATTGTCACTGCAGACTACTTTTAATAGAATGTGTTCTGGTTTATAAGGAAAAAATTAAGTATGGATTCAGGCTTAGTGGAGGTGTGACTAGAGGCAGGTAGGATTCCTTGCCTTTTCCACTGACCAGAAGTAACCTGACCAGCATAAATGTTGTCCCACCCTGACACTGTGGAAAGAATGCAGTGGACACCAGAACCAGAAGCAGTGTGTCCTAGGAGCCAAGGTACCGCGTAAGACCTGTACTGCAACACTTGTGTTCTTTCCAGGTTTATTGAGAGATATCTTATCCAACACAAATTTTATCTGTTTAAAGAGTATAGGTCAGTGGTCTTTAGTATGCTCACACAGTTGAGTAATGATCTCCACATTTTAATTTTAGAATGTTTCAGTATCCCCCCTTGGAACCCCATATAAATTAGCAGTCACTCGTATTACTGATGCCTATCCCTAGCTGCCACCTCCAGGCCCTAGCAGCCACTAATCTATTTTATGTCTCTATAATATAAAATGATCCCCCAGGCTGGAGGGCATTCAAGAAATGCTTGGAGAAGAATTCTGCTTCAGAGTAGAGTGGACCTTAATGATGGGAATGAGTAAAGCCACTGAGATCTCCTTTTGCTGATGTGGCATGACTCAAAGTGAGAAGAAACAAAGTGGCTGCAACACTGGGCTCAAACATAAAAAGATCTTGTGCATGGCAAAGTGTTGGGTAGTGTTTCATTCTGTTGTACATGGGGTCTCCATGAGTTGGATCTGATTCTACAGCACCTAACAAACAATGACATAAAATAGATTAGACACTTCATATAAATGTAATATATGTAATATATGGCCTTTGGTGACTATCTTCTTTTACTTAGCATGATATTTTCAAGGCTTTTCCATGCCATAGCATGGCACAGTGGTTCATTCCTTTGTATTTCTTAGTAATATTCCTCTGTATTGATGTACATGTACCACATTTGTTTATTTATCAGTTTTGGGGCTTTTGGGTGGCTTCTACTTTTTGAGTATTAGGAATAATACTGAAATAAACATGTATAGACAAGCTTTTATATGGATGCATGTTTTACTTCTTTTAAGTATATATCTGTAAATGAAATTACTGGGTTATATTCCCACTTCTTTAAAAAAAAATTTAGCAATACTTTATAGTAAATTACAAACAAGAAAGCACATGGAGGCCCTGTGTATACCTCACTTAGTTTCCCTAATAATAATATTTTGCATATGTGTTTTATAATATTAAAAAAGAAATAGAGCTGAGTGCTGTGGCACACAGCTCTAATTCCAGATACCCAGGAATCTAAGGCAAGAGGATCACCAGTTTGAGGCCAAAGGCAGCCGGCATAACTCAGCAAGGTCTTGTCTCAAAAAATAAAAAAAGAAAAGGTGTCTAGGGTGCAGCTCAGTGGTAGAGTCCATAGCTAACATGTGTGAGGCCCTGGGTTCAAGCCCCCAGTACTGAAAAAAAAAATAAATAAAATAAGACAAAAGTAAACAAATATATTTTTTAAAATAGGAAAGTGACATTGGTATAACACTGGCACTATTTTTACATGTAATCAATAGTGTATGTGTTTAGTTCTGTGCGATTTCATTTCATGTGTAGCTTTGTGTCATCACGGCCACAGTGAAGGTGCAAAACGGTTACATCATGAGGATCCCCCGTGCTCTCTCTTCCTAACCACACTCACTGTCTCTCTTCCCCTCTTCTTATCCCCTAGCCTGCACTAATCTAGTTCCTTTTCCACTAACCTCCTTTCAAGTAGTGAAAATGTAGCAGAACCTATGTCTATTTTCAGCCTGTATCAGCTATGTGCAACCTGGGACATCAAAAGATCTACTTTTCTAATTTAATCCCCTGACACATTTTTGAACTATTTTCAGTAATCCCATTAGTTTTAACATATTTTTTTCTTGCCTTCACTGAAACAAGGCCAAGGCAACATCCTGAAAACCTACTGCACAAGGGGTTTGATAAACTTAATTAAATAAATGGCTGCTAAATGCAAAATGCTTCACAAGCATTTACTTAATTACCAGAATTAATTTGATTTTATTTATGTCTGTAGGCTCAGTATGTAGATCTGTATCTAATTGCAATCAAGTAGTAAATATTATATAGCTCAGGACAGGGAGAGCAAGGAAAAAAACAGAATTATAGCATTTTTAAGGCCTTAAAAATATGGACAGAGTAAGTTTCTTGTCTGTTTCTATAGTTTTACAATAGGAATATAAATGGTGGGGCAGAAAAACTACAGCTCTGACCTTGGTACTTGGAAAGGTGAGGTCTAAATAAAACTATTTTTTCTGTCTGAATACTATCATTATCTTTAATGAGAGTGAGCATCACAAGGACATTTCAAATTGTACCTTAGGCAATAAATTAGCTCCCAGAACTATATTCAGACTGTTTTCTTCAGATATGAAAACACTGATCCATCTGCTCTGTCCAGCTACATTATACATCTGTTCCTGCTAATATAAAAATATATTCTGAAGATTCTTGGTATGTCTACAATTGTCCTTTTCATTGAAGAGCATATAGTTTACATGAACTCCTAGTATTAGGTCCTCAAATATAACATTAGGTTTACTGGTTGCTGTTTTTAATGGAGACAGATCTTAGCATCAATAAAGCTTCTTTTATTTTTACCCCATGCTCATATCTTCTACCCAAAACAAAATGTGACTTCTCTCTTATAGACAACCTCCAGTGCTAATTTAGAACTTGCAGAAGACAGAAGAGCTCATTTCATACGAAGTTAGTGGAAGGAAGTCTCTTTGGTTTGAGCTTTAGTCCGCATTGCAGAGTGGAAAAAAATTGCCATAGAATCTTGTAGTTTTGTTCAATTCAGCTTTTTGCAAAAATGGGGACATGCAGGTAATATTCATTAAATGTGTAGCAGTCAGATATGGAGGAGAATCTTTGCAATCTAGGAATTTATGATCTAGCAAGGGAGTCCAAAGGGGGAATTAAAGAATTATCACTCACAGTAATACGAGCAGAGAGGAAGCCCCTCTACTTCAGAATATGTATGTAGGAACAGTTCCTGGAGAAAGAAAGTCTGGAACTCAGGCTTAAAGAATGTGTTATTAGTTACCTTTTGGATTGTCACAAAAATATCTGACCAGAGCAAGGAAGGAAAGGATTATTTGGCTCATGGTTTCAGAGGATCAGGCCATAGTGGTGGGGAGGGCATGGACAAGGAGCTCATTCCTTCTGCAGGAGTAGGGGGGGCTCATGTCCCAGAAGACCAGGAAACAGATAGACTTTACTGGAACTGGAGGCTGGATATCACCTTCACAGCCCCACCACTCATGACCTATTTCTGCTAACTTGTTCCCACCTCCTGAAGTTGCCACAGCCTCTAAAACGTTAGCACCCACTGGGGACCAAGCATCCAAACTTGAGCCTGTGAGACACACTTTATATACCAGCCAAAACAAAGGAACTTACCCATTCCATCACACTGCGCCTTCATCTGGGTTTGTGCTGTTCTTTGTCAAGAAAGATGCCCCCCATATCCATATAGTGAAGTTCTTACTTGGCTTTACAGCTGAGTTTAAAGTTGAAAACATTTATGTTGTGTCTTTTACCTCTGCAGAAAGGATGGTGAGTGTATAATTATGTAAAATATTTATATAATCCCCAAGTAAAACCATCAAAACAAGAAATATTCATGCAAATATTTCTTACCTTCCTACCCTCCTGCCTTTCTTTACCTTATGTGTACATTTTTAAGTGCTACTTTTTCAAAAAAAGTAAATTATAAAAAAGGAAACTTTTTTCAATAAATATTACCATATTATAGCTACTTTCCCCCACTTTGATTTTTTTTTCTCATGTCATGTGTTTTGGAACTCAGCTTGAGATTTTATGTGAAGTCATGTTTCATCGCTTTTCAAAGCTGAACTGTATCCTATTATGTTGTTGCTATTGTTAGATGTTCTTGAGAAGGGTCCAACTCATGGCGACCCTATATACTACACAAGGAAACACTACTTGACACTATGCCAGGCCTGGCACTATTTTGTCAGTGCTTTTCTGCAATTTATAGGGTTTTTGATTTATGGTTGTTTTGGGAGCAGGCTACCCATTCCTTCTCCCTAACCTGCAGCACACAGTATTCTCAGGCAGTCCCCCATCCAAAGGCTAACCAAGGCTGACCCTGCTTAGTTTCCAAAGTCTAACAAGATCAAACAACAGGCTGGTATGTTGTTGTTGTTGTTGTTGTTGTTGTTAGGTGCTGTCGAGTCGGTATCTGACTCATAGGGACCCTCTGTACAACAGGGGAAACACTATTGTCAGTGCTTCTCTGCTGTTCACAGGGTTTTCAATGGCAGATTGATTTTGGGGAGGGGGTTGCCAGGTCCTTCTCCCAAACCTACAGCTTCTGGTGTTCCCAGGCCGTCTCCCATCCAGGTACTAACCAGTCCCAACCCTGCTTAGTTTCCAAGATCTGACGGGATCGGATGCCACAGGGCTAAGCTGGTATGGCTATGGACTATTGTGTTAGTGAATCATATTTTATTCAACTAGTTCCAAACTGATGGACATTATGAATGATTCCTCTCTTTTTTGCTAGTACAAACATTAAAGAAAAACATTATGAACACATCTCACTTTGCTATTTCACTTTTCTTTCTTTCTTACTTTCTTCCCCTTTCTTGTTTTTCCTTTTTATTATTATTCTTTTTTCTCATTCTTTGCCAGAATTTCTTGAACTAGCTCAATAGAAGTAGGATTTTTGGGTCAGAGCACAAGTACATAAGTAATTTTGCTAAATATTCCTAAATTTCATATCTACCATTTGTATGAATTTGGATTCCTCTCAGTCTCTCTCTCTCTCTCTCTCTCTCTCTCTCTCTCTCTCTCTCTCTCTCACACACACACACACAAACACACACACATGCTTATATATGGTTTTTTCCATATTTATGACTATATGAATATATGTTAGAGAGCCTTTTTCCTGATACACTCAGCATTGGGGAAAGTTGTCAGTATTCTGGACCATTACTAATTTCTTATGTGAAAAATGGCATCTTAATGTACTTTTAATGGATTAATTATATTACCAGCTGCCTGCAGCCATAGCCCTGTGGTGTCAGATCCCGTCAGATCTCAGAAGCTAAGCAGGGTAGGGTCTAGTTAATACTTGGATGAGAGATTGCCTAGGAACACCAGATACCGTAGGCTTGGGAGAAGGACCTGGCAACCCACTCCCAAAAATCAATCTGTCTTTGAAAACCCAATGAACAGCAGAGAAGCACTGACAATAATGTTTCACCTGTTGTATGTAGGATGGCTATGAATCAGATACCGACTTGGTGGCATGTAACAACAACAACAACAACATATTACCAGCAAAGTCAGACATTTTTTTTACTTCTTTTAGATTTATTTGCATTTATTTTTCTGACTATCTGTTTATACCTCCAGGGCTAGGATTTGGCTCAGTTGGTAGAGCGTTGCGCTGGAGTCTCTGAGGTCCCAAGTTCAATTCCCAGCACCACAAAAATGGGAGAAGGGCCTGGCAATCCACTCCCAAGGCAATCCTGAAACAGTCAGCCATTGAAAACCCTATGAGGGTCGCTATGAGTCGGATACAGACTTGACGGCACCTAACAACAACTACAACAACATTTATACCTCCAATATGTATTTCTTTTTATTTTCCCCTGGATTCTCCACGCTCTTCTTTTTTTATTATTATTGGAAATTTTTAATGTACACCTTAATGTGATTCATTCTGACATGCTTTTCATTGTGACTTTTCTTTATATGCATTTTGTTGTATATTATTCAGATAGGTTCCCCCTTACCCTCTTGTACACTTCCCCCATCCCCCTATCAAAGACTTGGGTTGTTAGCCTTTTGTCTTTTTTAATTTTTAAAATGTACAAGAAATGTTTATTTTTTGTGATATAAATTTCTCCCTGGTTTTTCCAAACATCATTTTATTTTGTTTATACATTTTACCATTCAAAAATCTTTGATATTTTTCCAGTTTTTTTCTTCTTTTTTTTCATTCATTTTACTATAGGCAGGTTTATCTATATTTTCTTTTAATTCTGAATTTTTCAGCATTATTAATAAAGTTTTACCACTTTTACCTTAATAAGATACCCAGTCTTCTTGTCATCTAGTATATCCATATGTTTTACTTTTTAATATTAAATCTATGATTCATTAGTCATTTGATCCTGGTCTGCAGTAGAAGGAGTGGATCCAATTTCATCTTTTTTTGTGTCTTACCAGTAATCTCAATATAAATTATAAAAGTCATACTTTCCCTTACCGATTTGCATTGTTGCCTTTAGCCTATACTAAAATTTCCTTTGCAATTGGGTCATGTGTTAGACAAGCAGTACAGGAAAAACAATTCCATAAACAAAAGAGCATGTTGTACTTCCTGGAATAGATAGTGGCTTAAACATAGCTATTTACCTTCCATTCCTTCTAAAGTCATACATAAATAGTAGTAAATGATTTTTTTTTTTTTGGCAGTACTTGGGGATTGAACCCAGGGCCTTGTGTGTATTTTGCAAGTGCTCTGCCACAGGACTGTACCCACAAGTATTGCTAGATATTCCTAAATTTCATGTCTACCATTTGTATAAATTTGAATTCCTGTCAGTTACATACACCCCCACACATGCTTGTATATATGTTTTTTGTCCATATATATGACTGTATGGACATATATTAAAGAACCATTTTTATTTTTCTATTTTGAGACAGGGTCTCACTAAGTTATTCAGGCTGCCTCTGGCCTTGAACTTGTGATCCTCCTGCCTCAACTGTCCAAAATGCTGGAATTCCAGGTGTGTGATACCACACCTGGAATAAGTTATTTTTAAGTGGATTTTGTCCATAGCTAATCAGAGAAACACCTTACCACTTATCCCCTCCAAACCCACAAAATTAGTGATGGGATGTTCATAAAAGATTTTAAAATGCAACTGGCTAGGAAATACAGTAGCTAAAGTAGAAGGTAGTTTTTCTCAGGTAGTAAATAAGTTGTATGTGCAACACTAACTACACATATCTGAAAACAGATAATAATGTGTGTCATCTACAATACCACATCATACCTGGCTCTGTCCTCACAAGTATAAAATGTCTGTACTGCATCCTTTCCACTTCAAAATCTCATGTAAAATGTTTATTGCATGGCACGCTAAAGTAACATATGCAGAGAAAAATACTGAAAATTTAATTTGAACTTAAGTTAACACAACTCAAGTCCTCTGAAATAAAAAAATAGAAGAGAAACATACACATGTGTGTTCATACACATGCACACGCACAGCCAGAAAACAAAATGATAAAACAAAAAGCACAGGAGGCAGCAGCCTAAATGTTGAAGTGAGTAAATGAATAGTGACAAATTAGCTGGTCTATAAAACTGAATCCTAACTTAGAAATAGTGATATCAAAGGAACAAAATTATAAGGTAAAATTCCCCAAAGACAGAATAGTCGAAGATTCCAGCTACTTCTGCAAATAGAGGTAAAGGCAGGATTGTGACATGAGGAGGAATCTAAATCTAGGTAGCATGTAGATAGATTATAAATCCCTTCTTCAACAACTCTGGACAGCTGGAGAGTGCCCCTTCACCACTGAAAGAGAATCCTGGAGACTTTTAAAAATAGAGCACCTAAAACTAGAAGAAACATATATGGTTGAAAAAAAGGTGGTACCATGTTGAAACAAGGCGTAACATGTAGAAACAATTACACACAGAGTGCTAAGACCACCCAGCCACTCCCATATATTCAGCAGCCAACTTATGGACTATAATAAGATCAGGGGAAAAGACTTGAAGACTCAGACAAGGAAATGTATTGAAATAGCTCAGCCAGATAATCCTACACTGAAGTCTTGGGATGGCAAACAACAGATATTTCCTGAGAGCTACCAATCTGCAGTCCAGGGACCACTGTTAATGAGAAGACTACAAAAACATTCTGACATCTCAGAAAAGAAATCATAGAGAAAAAAAAAATATATATATATATATAGAGAGAGAGAGAGGGAGAGAGGGAGAGACAATAAAACTAAACAAACACGTACAACTTGGAGGAAACAGCCTACATAGAAGAAAGTATCAAAGAAAAAATATAATTAACATATAATTGATATCACAGAGATTTTAAGGAATTATTGCATCAATGAATCAAGTATCCCCTTCTATTTAAGAAAATATTGAAGAGAAAATAAATCACCCTAGAATTTTTTAAAA
>VMDO01033397.1:0-17997 GCA_007922755.1 Pedetes capensis
TGTAGTGGTCTTTGTTTTTCTCTTGTTAGAACAATTACATGCATTTTCTAGACCATTTAAATTGACACCATTCTTATCTCCCCCCCCCCTTTATTTTGATCCAACTTTTGGATAGGATTTTTCCTTCTTATAATATTGAATCAGCTCCCACATATGAGTGAGAACATGTGGTGTTTCTCTTTCTGAGCTTGTGTTCGTTCACTTAAAATAATTTTCTCTAATGCCATCCATTTTGCTGCGAATGACCTTATTTCATTTTTCTTGATTGCTGAGTAGTATTCCATTGTGTATATATACCAAAGTTTTTTTATCCATTCTTCTGTTGAAGGACACTTTGGTTGAGTCCATAATGGATGTACATTTCTATGTTTAAAATTAAAATAGAGTGTTTGGAGGATGATATATCCTGTATTATGACGCCCACTGTGGATGAGCCAGCCGAATATGGTCTCCATGAGTGCAAAAAAGAAAGTGTTCACGGTGACAGCACCCTCATCACCCACCAGGCCCATCAGCCTGGCTCCTTCTGCCTCGAGACCCCAGTGTGCGTTACTGGATGGACCAGGGTGAGGACCCAGGTCTGTTGACTCCCCGTTCAGTTCTTCCGAGGTATTGAGAGCTCAGGAGTCCAGGCTCCAGAACTAGCCTCCCATGGTCAGGAGTTCAGCTTCTCCACTGATGACCTTGGGCATGTGCCTCAACTTCCTCACCTGTGAAATGGGTGATATCTCCTATCTCACAGGGTTGTTCTGAAGTGTCTGTGAATTCATATACTAAAGTACCTGGGATGCTGCCTAAAGGTCGGCTGTCATATAATTCTCATCGCTGCCTTTGACCCTTAACCTTGCCAGGTGGGGGCCTCCGAGCAACCATGCCTGCACCGAGGGTGATCATCAGGTTCTGCCAGGCAAGAGGTATCCAGGTCCACTGCAGGGAGGGAGTGGCAGTGGAGATGGCAAGCCCAGGGGCAAGCCTTCCCTGTGGGTGCTGGGCATGTAAGGCCGACATCTCACCTTCTCACACCAGGTCTCCCCTCCTTGACTGGCAGAAAGGGGCACCCGGCGTACCATGGTTTCCCATTCCCTAAACAAAAAGGCAACTGGGATTTAGCTCAGTTGGTAGAGCGCTGCTCTGCAGTCTCTGAGGTCCCGAGTTCGATTCCCAGCACCACAAAAATGGGAAAAGGACCTGGCAATCCACTCCCAAGACAATCCCAAAACAGTCAGCCATTGAAAACCCTGTGAGGGTCGCTATGAGTTAGATGGTGACTCGACGGCACCTCACAACAACAACAACAAACAAAAAGGCAGACTGAAGTTCTAGGCCACTTTGTCCCAGCAGGAGAAAGGCCTACCCAGGCCCCCTTCGTCCAAGCAGTGGCCAATAGGCATAACCTCGGCCTGTGTCTGTCTTTTCCAGTGGTTTCCAGCGATAGTGACAGTGACTCAGAGCTCAGTTCCTCTAGCCTGGAAGACAGACGCCCACCCGCTGCAGTCAGGGACTCAAAAGGCAGCAAACCTGGGGCGGAGTCAGGTAAGTGTGGGGAGGAAACCACCTTTGCAGAGCCTGAGGTGCCACCAAAGCCCAGGGCACAGAGTGACTCTGCTGCTTCCTTGGATGGTAGCTGCCCTGCTGGTGTCCGAATGGTTGTTCTAGATCAGCCAGGAGTGGTCCCAGGGGCTCGGCCTTCTGGGAGCTAACGGGAACCCCACGCCAGAGCAGAGCGTGAAACCAGGCTCATCTGCACATGCGGGCGTGGGGAAGGAGGGCAGGAAGGATAAGAGGCGGGGAGGGTGGGGTCCTGCTAGGATGTTCTAGAGCCACACAGCCATGTGGAGGTGGGTAGCTTCCGGGGCAGGGGCTGCTGGGCAGATAGTCCTGTATGCACCTGCCACAATCCCACGTGCGAAGATTTGACTGGCTTCCTGCTGGGCTGAGCTCATCCCTTGTCTCTATTCGGATCCAGACGGCCCAGCACGAAGATACTCAACCCCACACATGGTCTCTTGCAGGTGGCAGTGTGGAGTCCCCACAAGTGGGGCTCAACCGCCCACCTAGTCACCTCTCGGGGAGCCTGAGCAGCCTGGCCAGTGAGACCGGGGTGGTCACTACAGACCCTCAGTGGGGTACCCCACCACGGCCCGAACCAAAGGGCCCCGGTGAGTACCACACCATACCATGCCATACCACACTGTGCCTCCAAGCTTGCAACCCTCTCCCTGCTTCCACTCTCTTCCCCCGTGGCCTTCCTCTCTCACTCCACCAAAACTGTAGGTGGCATTTTCTTTCTTTCCTTATTTATTTATTTTTCTTTCTTGCAGTACTGAGGGCTTGAACTCAGGGCTTCACAATACTAAGCAAGCGCTTTACCACTGGGCTGCACCTCTAGCCCCCTTTTTATGTTTTATCTTGAGGCAGGGTCCTGTTAAGTTGCACAGGCTGCCCCTGACCTCACATTTGAAATCCTCCTGCCTCAGCCACCCGAGTTGCTGGGATTACAGGCATGTGCCATGGCAACTGGCAACAGGTAGCATTTTTTTTTTCTTTCTTTCTTTTTTTCAGTACTGGGGGTTGAACCCAGGGCCTCACGCTTGCATGCTCTGCAAGTGCTGGACCGCTGAGCTGCACCCTCAGCCCATTTTTTTACTTTTGAGACAGGGTCTTGCTAAGTTACACAGACTGCCTCTGGTCTCAAACTTGCGATCCTCCTGCCTCCGCCTCCTGAGCCGCTGGGATTACAGGCGTGCGCCACCGCGCCCGGCTATAGGTGTCATTTGCAATTCTCTGTGTTTACTGAGTACTGTGCCAGGTGCTGGGGAACAAAGGTCAGCCAGACCCCATCCCTGCCAGTACTGAGTAGAGAAAGAGACCCACCATGATGGTGGCAACCATCCCTGTCCATCCTCAGTAACTACAGCAATGCTATGACCATCCTCTGCTTCATAAAACATATCTGTCAGAGCTTTTCCCAGTTCTGTAACATGACAGGGCTGGGATTTAGCTCAATTGATAGAGCGCTGCACTGTAGTCTCTGAGGTCCCAAGTTCAATTCCCAGCACCACAAAAATGGGAGAAGGGCCTGGCAATCCACTCCCAAGGCAATCCCGAAACAGTCAGCCATTGAAAACCCTATGAGGGTCGCTATGAGTCAAATACTGACTCAACAGCACCACCAACAACAACAACAACATAACATGACAACTCACACTTTAAGCACCCCTCCTATGTGCCGGGCAGGCAGTCCAGGCCTCGCTGGGCCTCATGATGTACTAGCTTGGCCCAGGAGGGCAAGATCTGTCATTACCCTCCATGCACCTACCCCACAGCCAAGGAAGCCAACTCAGCTCACCTAGCACAGAGCCTGGCCAGAGCTGTCCTCGATCCCAGGAGGGGAGGTCTAGGCTATGGGAGCCCGGCCTCCCCTGGTACCTCCAGGGATGAAAGGTGAGCTTCATCCTATTGGCAGAGTAGCTGGGAGCATTATTGTCCCCATCTGATAGGTATGGAAGCCCAGGCACAGGAGGTGAGGGCAAGAATCCAAGGCTCCCACCCCCACCCTGCCCTGTGCCCACTGTCCCCAGCCTAGCCCAAGACCATCATGTGATGCGGGCTTCTCATCCCTAAGCCAGAGGTTGCACCTGCAGGCTTAGTCCCCCAGTCTCTCTCAAAGAAGAAGCTCCAGCTGGACTGGACATGCCCTAGCCAGAGGCCCACAAGCACACGTGCACCAGGGCAGCAGCGAATCACATGCTGACGGGGGCAGAGGTCTCCCTCCAGGAGCCCATGTGCACCCCAGTAGCCACTCACCCGCCACCCCACCTCCTTCTCCCTCCTCTCTGTCCTGCTTTGTGGCTCCCCAGAGGCGGCAGAGCATTTGGAAGGGAGGGAATGGTGGGCAGGTCTCCAGGGAGCGGAACTGTCCTTTCCCTCTAGCTTCCTGAAGTCCTCCGCAGAGGACAACGTGGGTTGGAGCAGACCTGAGCCCTAGTTCCCACCCTGCCACCCTTAGCTGTGTGAACTTGGACAAACCATGGGGCTGAACCCTATGGATTTGTGGTTTTGTCGATCAGACACCGTCGGACATCAGCTGCAATCTCTGTAAGAAGTTCCCTTACCACTGACGCGTCCCTCACAGGGTGGCAGGGAGAGTGTGATCCCCTCCTGGGGACTGCCTACCCTCCGTAGGTCCTCAGGAAATGTCCGGTAATGATGTGGGAGACCTGGGGCCCTATGCATAGGCAGGGTTCTGGGGCTTAAGAAACCTCTTACAGGATCAGCCTAGAGGAGAATTTATATTCCTGTGTCCGTCGCTCCTTCCAGCATCCTCAGGTTATTGCATTGATGACCTTGGTTTTGACCGACAGACTGAAGCACGGGGGGCTGGTGACGTGCGTATGAGTACACAGTGGAGCAGTGCTGGCATGGGCTGCAGGCTCCCTCTGCCACCTACCACCCCCCTGGTTCCTTCCTAGGGGGCAGCAGGCGCAGTCGTGGGCGCCATTCAGTAAAGCCCTGACCTCACCCCCACTTGCTCCCAGAAGCTAAGCCATAGCTGAGGAGGGATCCCCTCCACTCACTGTGCTGGCCTTTTTCTCTCCTCCAAAGGCAAAAGACACAGCCGGGAGAGTCCTCGCTGCTGATGTGGTCTCCGAGGGGCATATCTGGTGCATGCAGCAGACTTCAGAGTGGAAGATTTTGAGAGAGAGAGAGAGAGGAAGCTGGACCTGCCCCTCCCCAGCTCCCCAGTGGCCATGACTCCAACTCAATGATCCAGTGTTTAGGGGCCAAGTGTGCCTGCCCCCACCCAGTGCCTTTCTGCGCCCTCCTCAGCCAGGAGCTTCATCCACTGCCCCACTCAGCCTTGACCTTTATTTATTGTCCCCCGCCTCCACTCTAGTCTGTCCTGGGCTTGAGTTTTCTTGGGTCTTAGGCTGGGCTGGACCTTCAGACCACCTGTGGGGCTGTCTCATATGCACTGCAGTTTCAGTGGGGTTTTCTCTGTGTCGGTATTAATGGTGAGGAGAAATCAAACCCCAAGTGTTACCCTTAGGTGCTCACCACAGCCTCCTTAGGTGAGTGTGGAGCCCAGAGAAGGTGGGATGAGAAATCTGCAGCCCCTTCCCTCTCCCTTCAGCTCAGGCAGGCTGGAACAATGTCCTGCCTTCCCATGGGGCTAGCCCAGGAACCAGGTTTAACCTGGCTCCACGTCAGGTTTTTTTGAATCCCTCCATTGGCCTGGGTTTTGCTCAGCCAGGCCAGGCGGCTCCCCTGAGACATTAATTCACTCCTCTTCAGTAAGTTCCAGTTGGCATGAAAAACAGTCAATTCCAAGTGTGCATGCTTTTGGAAACCCCTTTAAAAGGGAACGCGTGTGTGTGTGTGTGTGTGTGTGTGTGTGTGTGTGTGTGTGTGTGTAGTGTTTGTGTCCATATCTTCCCCTGTCTCCTGCCCCGTTAGCCCCCAGGTGCCCAGTTCTCAAATGACCCTCTTCTCTCCAAAACCAGGAGTCCTCAGATCCCTACCATTGCTTTGTTTTTGTTTTGTTTTGTTTTGTTTTGTCCTTGCTCCTGGCAGACAGTAAAGAAACTCACTGTTTCCCTGTGACATGTTATGCTTTAGAATTAAAACAATAAATATTAGAGTTTGCCTTGAGCCAGTGTGGTGATCAAAAGGCCACAGTCACCTATGTTTCTGAGCTGCATCAGGAGAGAAATGTATGGGGAAAAAATGTACCATGGTTTGCTGGAATCCTTCCTAAGCTGCAGTAAAATGAACAAGCTAGATCTAATGTTGAATGGAAAAATCAAGCCCATCTATATAAAAAAGAATCAAAGTGAGTTAGACAGAGGTACCCATGTAAAAATGTTTCCCAAGTGAACAGACCTCTGACTACATATGGTGGACTGAGCACATTTATAATATCTTCTATCCTGCAAAACCCCATGGAAATGACATAAAGGAATGAAAATGGCAAAATCACAAAGACAAAAGGAACAGGAGAGAAGATGGCAGGGGATGAGAGCTTTCTGAGAAACTCAGGAAGCCAGGACAGTATAATGTGCATAAAGTACTAGCTTCCCCCCACTCCCAAGATGTCTACAAGGAAGAAGCCAACCATCACCACACCCTCTTGCTTGCAGAATCCCCCAAGTGCTCAGGACTAGGTGGGATCAGGTATCCCTAAGCTAGAAGTCCAGGAAGGGTCTGAAAATAGTATTGTTTAGAGCAGCTGGGGTGCAGCTCAGTAGGGGACCGCTTACCTAGCATGCACAAGGCTCAGGTTCCATCCCCAGCACTGTAAAAGAAAGACTAAGCAGTGAGACCCCGCAGATCCCACTTCTGACTCACCTCCCCTAGTAACTGCCCTTCCCTGACCCTTTTAGAAGATAGACTTGCTGGGAACAAAGTTGGACTCAAAAGATTAGGGATCCAAGCCCAGGCAAAGGCTGGCATGTGGTGCCTTACTGAAGTTAGGGATGGTCAATGGGGAAGCCCTCAGCCACCTATGCCTGCTAAGAGCTAGGCCTGTTCCCTATCCACCCACACCCACAGCAGGACCATTCTCTCTGGGAAACTGATCAAAGAGAACAAACAGATCAAGTCTGACATTAGGGAGTCCCCAAACAGCAGGTCTCAATGCAGTCACCACAGAGAGGCCCATGGTCCACAAGCCCCACCCACCTATACAAAGCAGCCTATTGGCCTTGTCGTCTGTCACTCTTAAGAACAGCCAAGGGGCACCAGCAATTGATGAAATCCAGTAAAGGAAAACACAGAGCCTCCAGTACACAGAAGAAAGGCATCAGGAAAGTCCTCCCAAGATACTGCACCCATGAAACAAGAAAAAAGAATGCTATTTTTTAGAAAGTGTTAATGCTCTTGAAAATTAAAAATATATCAGAGATTTAAAAATGTGTGAGAAGGGATGGAGATGAGAAGAGAGAAAATCTCCCAGAAAGTAACCTCAAAAAGAAAGAGGAAAAAGTCAAGAACATGGGATAACCAAAAGGTACCAATCAATATGTTGTTGTTGTTGTTAGGTGCCGTCAAGTCGTGTCTGACTTATAGTGACCCTCATAATGCTTTCAATAGCAGATTGTTTCGGGATTGCCTTGGGAGTAGGTTGCCATGTCCTTCTCCCATTTTTGCAGTGCTGGGAATCGAACTCGGGACCTCAGAGACTACAGAGCAGCACTCTACCAACTGAGCTAAATCCCAGCCCATACCAATCAATATAGAAGGTCCAACTTCCAACACATAGGAACTTCAAACAATAAACAGCAGAGGAAAGAAAATTATTGAAATGATAGAAGAATGTTTCCTAGAAGGGTGCCAAATTACAGTTAGATAGAAGCAGGAAGTTCTGGGGTTCCATTCCATGGCAGGATGACTGTAGATGACAATAATGTACTGTATATCTCAAAAACCTAGAAGAGCCAGGCACAGTGGTGCATGCCTATAATCCCAGCAATTTAGGAGACAGAGGCAGAAGGATCATGAATTTGAGGCCTGAGTAACTTAGCAAGACTCTATCTCAAGATAAAAAAAAAAATAAGCTGAGGGTGCATCTCAGTGGTACAGCACTGGCAAAGTATGCACAAGGCCCTAGGTTCAGCTGCTCAGTACTGGAGATAAAAGAAAACCCTAGAAGAAAAGATTTTGAATGTTTTAACTATAAAGAAATGGTAATGAGAAGATAATGTTTACACAAGGTGTATGAATATCAAAATATCACATTATACCCCACAAATATGCACAATTTTCATGTTTTTATGTATCAGTTTAAAGTTTTTAAGTTAAAAAAACAAGAGGCTCAGTGGTACACTGCCTGCTAAGCAAGCATGAGGCTCTGGATTCCATTCCCAGAACTGCAAAATTCTGTGTGTGTGTGTGTGCGTGTGTGTGTGTGTGCGTGTGTGTGTAATTTACCTATGATATATATGTATATATATATGTGTGTGTGTGTGTATCTATATATGCACACATACACACACATACCTATGATATATAGATAGATAGATAGATATATATATATATATATATATATATATATATATATATGCTGGGATTTAACTCGGTAGAGTGCTCCTCTTCAGTCTCTGAGGTCCCAAGTTCGATTCCCAGCACTGCAAAAATGGGAGAAGGATGTGGCAATCCACTCCACAGGCAATCCTGAAACAATCAGCCATTGAAAACCCTATGAGGGTCGCCTGAAGGCAGGGAGCTTCCACATAGGAAGAGCTCCCATCAAGTGCCTAGTGCCATGACACCTCACCAATGTGAACCCTGCAGCCATCATGAGCTTGGTAATTCCCGGCAGGTGAATCCAGGCACAGTGGGCACACTTATAATCCCAGCAACTCTGGAGGTAGAAGCAGGATATTCACAAGTTTGAAGCCAGTGGCAGCCTGCATAACTTGGCAGGACTCTATCTCAAAATAAAAAGTAAAAATGGGCTTGATGTGGTAAAGTGCTTGATAAAGCATGCGTGAGGCCCTGGGTCCAACCCCCTAGTAGTAAAAAAATAAATATATAAAAAAGCATCTTGAGAAGAAGAATACAATCAAGGAATCAAGGAGGGATTTTTTTTTTTTTTTTTTGCCCCAGTACTTGAAGGTTGAACCCAGGGCCTTGCACATACTTTGGAAGTGCTCAGCTACTGGGTTGGACTCTGAGCCCATTTTTTATTATTTTTTGTTTTGAGTCAAGGTCTGACTAAGTTACACAAGCTGCCTCTGGCCTTGAACTCAGCTCCTCCTGCCTCTGCTTCCCATGTTGCTGAGATCTGCCCAGCACGATTTCAGTCTAATTGGTAATGTTTCATTTTGATAGGGAGGTGGGTTTGTAATACTTATAATTTATTACATGTTATACTTTTAAATGTATATTGTATATTTATTATATTTTATATGTCTGAACTTTTTCAAAATAAAACATTGAAAGCTGGGGATATAGCTCAGCTGGTAGAACACTTGCCTAGAGTATGCAAGGCCCTGGGTTTGATCCCCAGCACCACAAAAACAAAACAAAGAAATTTAAGGAACTATATCAAGCTGCCTTATCATGAAATTTCAAGACATTAGGATAAAGGGGAAAAAAACAGGTCAGGAATTAAAATGCCCTTGAAATTCTCAAAGCAAAACTTGAAGTCAGAACATAGTGAAGCAATATCTTCAGAATTATGAGGGGAAGTAATTTCTAATCTAGATTTATATCCAGCCAAATGCCAGTAAAATGTGAAGGAAAAATGAAGGCATTTTCAGACTCATGAGTTCTTGATTTTTTTTTTTTTCTTTGCAGTACCTGGAGATTGAACCCAGGGCCTTACACATACTTTGCAAGTGTTCTACCGCTGAGGTTTACTTGCAGCCCATTTTTTATTTTTTATCTTGAGACAGGGTCTCACTAAGCTGCACAAGCTGCCTCTGGCCTCAAACTTGCCATCCTCCTGCCTCAGCCTCCCAAGTCACTGGGATTACTGGCATGTGTCACTGTGCCCCAGCTGCTGAAAATTTCTACCTCACATGTCGTTTTTCTCAAGCAGCTGCAGGATGTGCTCCAACCAGATGAGAGCAAACCAGGAAAGAGGATACTAGGAATGCAGGAAAGAGGCTGAGAATCTTCAGCGTGGTCATGGAGCGCCATGCCTTTGCCAGATTGGAACAGACAAAGATATATAAGAAGCATATCTGTGCTTGGGAGATTGCACACAAGAACTAAATCATGATATTTTGTAATCATGCATAAAATTAAAAACTCAAGAAATAGAACCAGTATGTGATATAGATACAAAGGAGCTGAAAGTTCTCAGGGTTGCCTAAAGAGGGACTTGGGTTGGGCAAGGGATTGCTGCTTTATGTTATAAACCTTGTAGGACAGTTGCCCTTTTTAAACTATATATTACCTTACATTTTAAAATGATGAAATTAGCAGGCCGGGCATGGTGGCACATGCCTGTAATCCCAGCATTTAGAAGCCTGAGGCAGAAGGATCACGAGTTCAAGACCAGCCTGGGCTACATAGCAAATGAGACCTGTCTTTAAAAAAGAAGAATACAATGATTTTTTAAAAATAATTTTGGCGGTACTGGGCATCTGAACCCAACCTTTTAAAATTTTTCCCTTTTTTTTTTTTTTTTTAATCTTAAAACAGGGTCTCTCTACATTACACAGACTGCCTCTGGCCTCCAATTTGCAATCCTCCTGTCTCCACCTCCCAAGTTGCTGGAATTACAGGCACGCACCACCACACTCAGCCATAATGACATTTTTTAATGGAAAAACACACACCAAACTCCTAATAAACCCATGGGAGTGGGTGGAGGTGATGAGAGCCCCGAGGCTGTAGCAGGTGGGTGAGATGTGGAGGCAGTAAAGACAGATTCACCCAGCGGGCTGCCACACAGCTCCCTGTGCAGACCCCCCAGACTTAAGATAGCTCAACTTACTTGTTGACAGCGGTGCAAAAGCAATCCGCGTTCAGTAGAAACTATGAGCATTTTAATTTGATCTTCCAGGCTAGCGATGCACAGTCCAATTCTCTCTCGCAGTGTTGGGTAGCAGCAGCAAGCCACAGTTCCCAGTTAGCCTCCCCATCCCCAGGGAAATAGCCCAGAGTCCACAGCATGCTATGTTGCTCCGCCATGATGTCCAGTAGGTCATGGATATTTCATGCATTTTCTCCTTAGGATATTTTCAGTTTGTTGTTGTTAAGTGCCATCCTGTCGGGTCCAACTCATAGCAACCCTCTGTCCAACAGAACAAAACACTCCCCGACACTCTCCTACATATACTATCTTTTTTATCTTTAAGCCCATTGTTGCAGCAACTGTGACAATCCATGTCACATGGGGTTCTTCTTTTTGTTTCGTTGACCCATAACTCTCCCAAACATGATGTCCGTCTCCAGGGATTTCTTCACCTGACAACGTGTTAAAAATACGTAAGACACAGTCTAACCATCTTTGCTTCTAAGAAGCACCCTGGTTGCAATTCTAGGAAGAATCTGTTACTTTCTTTTGGCAATCCATGAGGGACATAAACCCACTCTAAGTCCGGACACACCACGCTGGGAAACACCAGGCCTAGAGGTGGCTGATGCCTCCATCTCTGCCTCTGTGCTACGGGCGCTCTTCCCGGCCTCTATGCCCAGACCAAAGACCTCTCAGATGCAGTGCAGCATGCATACCCACCCTCGGCCCCCACCAGAACCCCAGGCCCAGCCAAGGAGGGTCCCACACCCTAAAGCCCCCAGGGTAAATTCCAAGTATGTTTCCTACACACAGGTTCATGACAAATTAATTATGGCAGTCTCGGCTTTAGGACAGAGAAGGAGTCCACAGGGATCTGAGGGCTGCCTTGGGATTCAAGGGTTCTCTGTGAGTTGGTCTGAGAACTAAGAAATACTTTCTTTACGAAAATGCTTTCTGAGCCAGGCGCAGTGGCACACTGCTGTAATCCCAGAGGCTTGGGAGGCGGAGACAGGAGGATTGCAAGTTCGAGACCAGACACAGTCTGGGTAATTTAGCGAGAACCTGTCTCAAAAAGTAAAAAAATGGGCTGGGGGTGCAGCTCAGTGGCCCAGCACTTGGAAAGCATGCAGGCGCGAGGCCCTGGGTTCAACCCCCAGTAGCACACACACACACACACACACACACACACAAAATGCTTTCTGAATCCCAAGCAACTAACTTAGAAATTGAATTTTGGAACTAAGACTTTCATGGTAGGGAGTGGGGGATGTCCTTCCACATCTGTGAAAATCGGTTGGTGGAGAAGTGACCTGATGTGTTCTAAATACCAGACAACCCCAGTAGTCCCTAAAAAAGACAAAAGGTGGAATGCTCATGAATTTTGAATACCTGGGATCCAATCCCAGTTGCACTACTTAATGCCTAAAATTGTGGGAACTTCTCTGTGCCTCAGTTTTCTCATCCATAAAATGGACATAACACTTCCTTTACAGAGCCAGGCACTGTGACACATGTTTGTAATCCAGTGACTTGAGAAGCTGAAGCAGGAGACCACAGGTTTGAGGACAGAGGCAGCCTATCTCTAAAAGCAAAAAAGGGACTGAGGGAGCAGCTCAGTGGTAGAGCACTTGCCTAGCATGCACAAACACCCAGTACTGCAAAGAAAATAAACAAAAACTTTCCTTCACTGGATTATTGGGACCATTTAAAACATGAAAGAAGTTGGTGCCAGGAGCCATGGCACATGCCTGTAATTCCAGAGACTCAGGAGGCTGTGGCAGGAGGATCACAAGTTCAAGGCCAGAGGCAACCTATGTAATTTAGGGAGACCCTGTCTCAAAATAAAAAATTAAAAAGAGGCTGGAGGTGCAGCTAAGTGATGGAGCACTTGCTTAGCATAACTCAGGCCTTGGGTTCAACCCCCTTGTTGTTGTTGTTGTTGTTGTTGTTGTTGTTGTTGTTGTTAGGTGCTGTCGAGTTGGTATCCGACTCATAGCGACCCTCATAGGGTTTTCAATGGCTGACTGTTTCGGGATTGCCTTGGGAGTGGATTGCCAGGCCCTTCTCCCAAAACTAACCATACATTTTCTCCATTCTCTCTAATTTCCAATTGTTGTTGTTGTTGTTAGGTGCCATAGAGTCGGTATCCGACTCATAGCGACCCTCATAGCGTTTTCAGTGGCTGAGTATTTCGGGATTGCCTTGGGAGTGGATTGCCAGGCCCTTCTCCCATTTTTGTGATGCTGGGAATTGAACTCAGGACCTCAGAGACTGCAGTGCAGCACTCTACCAACTAAGCTAAATCCCAACCCTCAACCCCCTAGTACTGCAAAAAAAACCAAACACAAAATTCCACATAGAGCTTCCCCCACTGTGGTTGGCACATTGATACCAGCTGTTGGTCGTTCCTCCTGAGGGATTCACACGTGGCCCCAGCCTCAGGATTTGTTTAGATGGTAAGAGTTGAGTCTGCATGCTGCCTGGGGCACAGCAAACATTCCTGTTCCGCCCTTTGGGGCTTTGGAACAAGATGCTCATCTGCCCTGATTCACCCTTTGGCTGGTTACTGGGCAGCTGCAGGTGGGAGGCAGGTGCTATGTTAGAGGCTGGAGCTCAGCAGTACACAAGCCAGACATGAGACCCTGCCCTCTCACTGCCTCTGGATCACAGTTGGCTGTTTAAACAGCGTCCTCAACCCCTCCCCACAGCCACTGACTCAGAGGGTTGGGGGCAGGGCTGGGAAGATGCATTTCTCCCTTCCCAAGGGATGCGGAGGCTCCCTGTTGACAGACCCCACTAAGTGGTTTACCTGCCCCTCCCAGGACTAGTATCCTACTCACAGCAGCTGGGAGACTGACACAGACCTTGGCAGGGGATGGAGGAGAGGTGATGAGGACCTGGCTGCCAGAGAAAACCTAGTGCCCAACAGGCCAAGGGCTGACACTCCATCTCCAAGTGACTTCTCAGGACAAGTCCTGCGACTGCATCCCTCCTCAGGACAGATATGCTGCCCACCCTCTCCCCACAATCTTGTGCTGCCCTGAAGCAAAGAGCATCCACAGGGGAGTCACCTCACCTGCAACAGACTCAGTATGTTAGAGCCACTTCCACCGCAAAAGGTAGAGGCTGGTATCCTCCCCTAACATGAAAATGCCCACTGCCTGGCCTGGCCTCTCCAGGTTCCCGGGAGCCTGAGTTAGCTGTGACTGCCTGTTCCTGCGCATCTCGTGAATGGGAGAGTGCACAGAGGAGAGAGGGGCTGCGGGGCTCAGGGAGAGAGGCCTCCCATCCAGGATCCAGGCAGCGCCTCCCTCCCTTCCCTGCTTCCCTGCCTCCTCCCCGGTTGGGCTTTGTTTACTGACAACAGACAGAGCCCTCAATCCTACTGAGCCAAGGCCAGGGAGAGAAAAGCATGCCGCTGCCAGGGGAAGATAATAACCACTGTGGCTGTCGTTTGTCAAGTCCCACTACCCTTAAGGCATCCTCACCCGCAGGGAAGTCAGGTGGGTACTTTCACTGTTCCCATTTTGCAGAGGAGGGAACCGAGGTCCCAGGAAAGGTCAAAAGAGCCTGCATTTGCATCCACGGTCATCAGATGCCGAGGACCGCCCGCCCATAAAGCTGCAGTGCAGGGCTGAGACACGCTTGTGAAAACAAATCAGGATTCTGGGAGCTGAGGAAGCGGGCGCAGGCAGAAGGGCAGCCTGGCTGTGTCAGCAGCACAGGGGGAAACTTCTAGATGGACAGGGGGCAAGTCAGGCCCTTAGCCCATTGGGCATTTTCCACTGCTGATGTGACAAGTGGGAATAAAGTCCAGGCGTTGCACACTGATTTTGCCTCCTGGTTGGAAACCGTCTTGGGTCCGTGGCTAGACATGGCTGAGAGTGCCAGGTGCTGACATCAGTCTTTCTCCATGACATCTGGGAGCAGGTCCAGCAAAGCAGCGCCCCCTTCCAGCCCCATCTGGACAGGTGCAGGGGTGGGTTTGCCTTAGAGGGTTTCCAGGAGCTTCTATCAAGCAGCCTCTTGGGGCCTTTGGAAACCAGGGCTGGTCTCTGCACTCACCTGCAGCCCCTCAAGGGCTGTGGAAGACAGGCCAGGACCACAGGTGTGGCCCCTGAACTCCAAGAAGGAGCGCTGCAGTCCCACAGGGCCCCAGCTCAGTTCGTGAGTTTCTTTTTTTTTTTTTTTTTTTTTTGTGTGTGTGGTACTGGGGGTTGAACCCATGGCCTCGCGCCTGGATGCTCTGCAAGTGCTGGACCACTGAGCTGCACCTCTAGCCCATTTTGTTACTTTTTAAGACAGGGTCTCACTAAGTTATGCAGACTGCCTCTGGTCTCAAACTTGTGATCCTCCTGCCTCCGCCTCCCAAGCTGCCGGGATTACAGGCATGCGCTGCCGCACCCAGCAGTTCATGAATTTCTAAGGTTGCCTTATCCCCCAATGGGCGCCTGCCTACCTTTTTGATGTTTTTTTTTTTCCTAATTTTTGTGGTAAAATTACATATCATTTACCATTTTGACCACTTTAAGTACACAATTCAGCAGCATTCGTTCACAGCATTGTGTACCCATGACGACCATCCATCTCCAGAATTATTTTATCATCACAAGTTGAAGCTCTGTACTCATTAATCAACAGCTCCCCACTTCCCCTCAGCCTCGCCAGCCACCATCTACCTTCCGTCTCTTATTTCTGACAACTCTAGGCCCCTTGTATGAGTAGACTCATACACTATTTTTCCATTTGTGTCCGGCTTATTTCACTTAGGGTAGTGCCCATCCATGCTGGAACATGTCAGAATTGCATTCCATTTCACAGCTGCGTGATATTCCACTGTGGATCTATACCCCATTTTGCTTTTCCAGTCCTCTATTGATGGACATGTGATTTGTTTCCCCCTTTTGGCTATTGTGAATAATGTTATAAATGGATATACCCAGACAAGTATCTATTCAAAGCCCTACTTTCAGTTCTTTTGGGAATAAAGACAGGAATGGAATTGCTGGGTCATTTGATATTATTGATTGATTGATTGACTGATTGATTTATAGACAGGGTCTGGCTATGTAGCCCAGGATAACCTCAAACTCGAGATCCTCCTGCCTCTAACTCCTGAGTAGCTGGAATTACAGACGTGTGCCACAGCACCCGGCCTATCTGTGTTAAATTTTGGTGGCCCACCATGTTGTTTCCCCCAGCAGAGCAAAAGGATCTGCTTTTCCTCTTAAATCAGAGTGCTGACCCCCTGAGTCGCCTCACTGGCCCCCAGTACCCGGCCCTGTAGCCCACAGCACAGGGAACCGGTGGCCACCAGAGAGTATGAGCTGCTCCTGCAATGGCCGGAGTCGTCCTGAGCTCGATGCTTGTGTGGGGGTGCAATCAATACCTGTGCAGCCCTCCGGGTCCCTGAGCTTGGGTTCATGCTCTTCTGCCACTGCCTATAAAGGCTTAGGAGTTTGGAATTAGGGGCTCTGCATTTTCATTTTGCCCTGGGCCCTGCACAGGGTGTAGCTGCTCCTGACCTGCCTGACTGTATCCCTGGGTGCAGACTCTGTAAGTAAGGGCCTTAAGCAGGCAAGGTCAGCTGGCTGAGCCCTCCAATTCTCTGCTGAAGAGCAGCCTGGGGTGGTGGCCAGAGTCCCTGATGGGGTGTCTGCACACACAGGTCCTCATCCAGGCCCTGCTGCTAGCCCAGCACTTTTGTCACATGCCCCCCACATGTGTGAAATGTGAACAGAGCTGGAGTTCTGTTCCCCAAAGCTCCCGGGATGGGGAGGGTGACAGGACATTCCAGAGGGCAGTTTGGGCCCTGTGCCAGCCCACTGCAAACCTGGAGGCTCCTCTCTGACTCCTTCACATCACAGTGGGGTTCAGGATATGCTTCCCCAAAATGAAGCACCTTGATACCACGGCTATTTGGAGCTGCTGGAGTCTGAAGAACAGCACATACAGAAAGGACTTCCTGGCCTCCTGAAGCACATCATAAAATCTGGAAGGATTTTCTGGCCTTGTCTTGGAGCAGGTCAGAAGACTCTCAAGGAGAGGTGCCCTCTGCATCCCTAGAGACAGAAAGACACCAAGGGATCTGAGGACACAGGCCTTGCTATGACTTCCCCTAGGGAAGATCAGTCCCCTAGCTCCTGCCTCAGCTGTGCTTCTAGAATGTGGTAGAACAGTGCTGTTCCCCAGAGCCCACGTCTCACTAACACCCACTTTGCCCTAACACCTTTCTCCATCACTGCCTATTCATCAAACCTACTATGAAAAACACCTAGGTTTCATGTTTCTTTGGGTCTTCCATTTCTTTCTTTCTTTTTTTTTTTTTTTTTTTTTCGGTACTGGGGATTGAATCCAGGGCCATGTGCCTGAATGCTCTGCAAGTGCTGGACCACTGAGTTGCACCCTCAGCCCACTTTTTTTACTTTTTGAGACAGGGTCTCGCTAAATTACACAGACTGCCTCTGGTCTCGAACTTGTTATCCTCCTGCCTCTGCCTCCGGAGCCGTTGGGATTACAGGCATGCGCCACTGCACCTGGCTCAGTCTTCACTTTCTTAGGGAAAATTCCCACATGAGCTAAAACATTAAACAAATGAGGAGCCGGGCGCAGTGGTGCACACCTGTATTCCCAGTGATTCAGGAAGCTAAGGCAGGAGAATCACAAGTTTGAGGACAGAGAAGCCTGCGTAATTTAGCAAGGCCTTGACTCAAAATAAAAAATTAAAAAGGGGCTGAGGGTGCAGTTTGGTAGTAGAGCAAGGCCCTAGGTCCAACCCTCAAGTGCTGCAAAAAAGAAAAAATTTAAAAAGTATGCTTTTCTCTTTTTAATCTGTCTTTTGCAGCAGGACCCCAGCCAATGACCCTAAGATGCGTGGAATGAAAAGATAAGTTTCCTCTCCTCCAACTGGATTCCACAGCAGGAAGGAGGCTGCGCCTAATCTGGATCCTCCACCCCAGGCTGCTCCGGCCCGTGCCCTTGCCTGCTGCAGAAGGACATGCCTCCAGCGCAAGGTGACCAGCCAGAGGGCCCAGCTGTTGGAGAAGTTCCCCAGGTACCATCCAGACATGCAGTAGAAGAGGCCCTCACCAGGGCAGGTGGACACCAGGCATATGCACACCTGCACACGCGCGTGCACACACGTGTGCACATGCTAGTACATATGGACACAGAAAGATTCGCCTGTTTACACAATTGTGTCACCACTAGGTCAGTCTGCTCCTCTGAGTGCCACCTAAGGCTCTGCACAGGCTGGGGATGAGAGCAAAGGGAAACCTGGTGTTGACCTTGCCCAGACCATGGGGGAGAAGGTTCCTGCAGGCCCTGTGGGCAGAGCGTTGGCAGAGTCCCCACTACGGCTGGATCCTGGTGTCCTCTGCAAAGAAGAGCCTCAGGGGCTCCACTTCCTCCTCTCCCTTCCTTGGCAGGTGGCACAAGACTCTGCAAATGGCCAGGGCTGCAACCTGCATACACCCACCCCACCCTCCAGGCTGTCTGGTGCAGAAATCAAAGGAAAGCCCCCCCCC
>VMDO01033398.1:0-11084 GCA_007922755.1 Pedetes capensis
AAGTTTTTATAACGATCTATCTTGGCATCTTTCTTCCCATTATTTCTGGAGATTTGGTGACTTCTTTCAATCTGAAGATTTAAGTCATTCTTCAGTTTAAGGAAATTTAAGTCCATTATGCCTTTGATTTCTTCTCTTCTTTTCCTTTTCTTTTCTCTTCCTTTCTTTTCCTTTCTTTCTATTCTTTTCCTTTTCAATTCCTTCCTTCCCCTTCCTTTCCAACACTTAGTAAATAGACATAAGGATTCTTATAAAGATCTGTATGTCTTTTACTTTTTACATACCTTCCCTTTGGTTTTTATGTTGTGTCCTGGGTGAGTCTAAGTTCAATCATCAACTAAGTAATTCTGGTTTTAGTTGGGTGCACACTACTAGTCATTACCCCTTTAGTAGGGGGTAAAATTTGGCAATTATGTGTTTAATTTATAAAACCTTACACATTTGACATATTTGGGTCTGATCAACATATGATGAATAGCCTTTATATATTAGGGAAATTCTTATGTATTAATACATGCTTACTTTGTACATAGGGTCACTATGAGTCTGACCTGACTTGATAGCCCTAATAATAACAACAATAACTTTAATGTTGAAGTCAAAACTCAAATTTCCGGTCTGTGTTGAAACTATAACATAGCAATATAACTTAAGTTCTAACATCAGATGTCCTAACATGAGACTTTGATTCACAATTTATGACATGTGTAAAGCAATACTGTATGGCTTCCCTTTGTGTTGGACTGGTAGTAACAAAGGAACTTGGCTCTGGAGAATGGCAGGGATTGCAAGGTCAAGTTCTTAATAAAGTAGTGGCACCAATGCTGGCAGCAGTAACTGTTGCAGTAAAGTAAATTTCTTGGCATCTAATGCAGGAGCAATAGTTTTTTTTTTAATCAGGGAAGTAGCATTGGTCCTGGGCATTACTTCTGGAAGCTGAGACTCAAGATTGGTTTTCCACCTTTCCTTTAATAAATATCTGCATTATGTATATAATCTTAATTTCAGCAAATAACCTCTTCCTACCTTTTTTACTCACTTCTTATATGCCCCAATTCCCACACTTTCTTTACTATACTGGGACCTCCAATCCAGTGGCCCCTGCAGCTATTTTCTGTCATTCACTCTCTTCATATTCACACTTCCCTGCTTTGTCTGACTTTGTATTTCACAGTTCCTAAATAGAGTCACTCTCAGGCAGATATTATTATTCCTTTTGCCCTTCTTTCAATTCATCATATTCAGATGGGGAAAAATAGAACTTGCATAAATTTGACTTTCAATCTATTCTGTTTCTGTGTTAACTGGTTTGGTCTTAATCTAAATTTAATCTCTTCTAATTTATAACTATTAACCTCAAGAGGGCATTTAGTGCTATTTGTCAATGCTATGGTATTTTCACAACCCACTTTCTTGATGACTATTTTATACCATCTACATTTTCCTTAATCCTCTGATACTACTCCATTCCCACTCTGATGACTTTGTTTTACAAACTACCCTTGTCAACATTATCAATGACCTTCATTTTGCTAAATTCAAGGTTAATTACCTGTCCTCATCTTAACTGACCTGTCAGCATTATTTACATAGTTGATTACTCTCTCCTTCATAAACACTTTATTTACTTGGTTTCCAGTATTCTTTATACTTCTCCTTTATTTAACTGATTATTTCTTCTCAACTGACTTTAGTGATATTTTAGTTCCCACCTGAAAAGTGTTGAAGTAATGCAAGACTCAATTCTCAATTCTTGGTGTTATTCTCTTCTCTATCTATACTCATGTCTTAGCTAATTTTATTGTTTCATGACTTTAAATGTCTTCTGTACAGAGAGAACTCTCAGTATCTGTGGACTAGATCCCTCCTCTGAACTCTAGAATATTCTTCACTAACTACTTAACATCCTCACTTGAATGATTAATAGGTATCTCCTAGTTAACATGTCCAAAACTTCAGCTCTTCATTCTTCAACAAATATTAATCAATTCTAACATTTTTCTATTATAATAAATAGTGCCTTAGTTATTCCATTTTCCCAGACTAAAATCTTATCATCATCTTTATTTTTTCTCTCTTATGCCTGAAATTTAGTCCATCAGGAAATTCTTTTCAAATTTCCTTTTAAATATATCCAGAGTCTGATCACATACCTCTGGTTCTACTGCTAACACCCCACTCCAAGCCACAGTAATCTAAATCTAACAGTCTTCAGTGTTAGAATTCTTCTTATAGAAGTCTTCATCCTGGCACAAACACAAGTGGCAGAGTGGAGGACTCATGTAGCTTCCTCAGTCCTTCAGGTACACCATTTGAGCTGAGCATGGTTGCTCACATTTGTAATCCCAACCCTTAGGAGGCCAAGGCAAGAGGATTGCAAGTTCCAAACCACCCTAGGCTACACAGCAAAACCCTGCCACATAAATAAATAAATAAATAAATAAATAAATAAATAAATAACTGTCATCCTATGACCCATTTCTTTTCCCTTTTTACTACCCCTGATATTAGCATTAGTCTAACCTTTCTAGTAGCAAAATTACTCTTTGGAGTTTCTCTCTTTTGCTTGCATGGTAGTACCACTTCCTAAACTCCATTCATGGAAATTATATAACTATGAAAAATGATATTTGATACAATCTACCCATATATTCCCTATCCTCATATGATTATCCAATATTTCACCACTAAATTACTTTAAACAGATTTATAAATGGTAATTGGTTTCACTGATACTATCCTCATGCTAGGTATTTATTATTTCACTATGTATGGTCATCAATTTATATTTAAAATATACAAAAATATCTCAGCAGCAAGGAGAATTCCTTTCTAGCATGTCACTTGACCTTTACTCAAAGGATTAGGATGTCAAATATAATTCTTATTCTTTTTCCCTCTCTGGAGCAGTGTTACCCAATATGTGTTACACAGACCAGTCCCACAACTCTTTGTTACCAGTCCCTTAGGAAATAAATATGACAGCTATACAAATCATAAAAGTATGATGAGTAAACTGAAAAAGCATATAAATGGTAAGTATTTAGACAATTTTAAATAATTTCACACTGCTACTACATCATGTGTATCATTTTCTATTTTACAAAATTATATGGCAGGTTAGGGTTTTTCAAATGGTCTTTAACCACAGAGAGTTGAAAAGTACTACTCTAGAGTATCTCAATAATGCTTTAAGTCAGGTGGTATAGTTTCCCTTCTTGTATTACCTTTGTCTTCCTCAGGGTTGGCCTTTAAGCCAAGGGAGCTGGCTGCCTTCCAGACAGTCATTTCCACATAGTTTAATAGCTATAGCCAGTGAACAGTAAGTGCATTTCCTGCCACCATACTGTAAAATTATTATTAATGTAATAGGAGAATGCATTTCTGGTTTGGCACTGATGTTTGGGATACTGCATCAGGTCTGGTACACAAGAGTGTGCAATATTTTGGAATGTGCATTAATGGAGATAGAACCACTAGGACTACTTCCTGTTCAAATATGCTGTATTTAATCCATTTAGAGATAATTTGATAAGACAAGGTAGATCTTAGCTCATTTTAAGAAACACTTTCCTAACTGCTAATGCAGTAGCCTTCTTTATTGGTGAAATACTTAATCAAAGACAAATTTACAAACTATCATTGACTCTCTAACAATGAATCCTGCAATGGGTTGAAAATTAGATGAAACTCCAGGGCCCCTTCCAAAGCAAGATTCTGTAATCATGTGTTGAGGCAGATTTAGTCATTTAAGGAAGGAAAATAAATTTGAATCAGTAGCAATTAACTGTGAGGCCCTGTTATTTCCCTTTATTTTGGATAAAAAATTGTTATGCTTCAGGGAGGTTCTAACACTGAGGTCATTTGAGGACTGAAAGCTTGCTTGAAGGTGCACACGGTCCTGGATCCAATTTAAAGCCAAGAGGAGATAATGAAGGATTCAAAGGAATACAAACAAAATTATGAAAATGTATGCCAGGAAACCTGTATGTGAACACTTCCAATAGCATTCTTATATAGAAAGACCTTCCCCATTCAATCATTAATTCTTCAACAATTATATTTTCCCATGGTTCTAATCTAAACTGGTTTATTATGAAGAAGTTTATTTATGTGGTCATGTACAGCAGTCCATTATAGATAAACCAGGTTAGTCTTTCCAGAATTTAAGAGTACCTAGTGAGGAAAGACCAATGCACACTAAACACAGAGTGAAAAAGAACTGGACATATTATTACTATCTTAAAACTGGACATACACATAAATGGAAATATTTTTCTCCCTTTACACTTATAAAATTTCTTAAAATCAAAGAAAAGGGAATAATTTCTTATCATCTTAACTACAGTAAGCTGAATTAGGTAGTTTATTTCTATAAATTATTTCAACCAAATGTCCTATAAACAGATCAATGTAAAATATTATTATTATTATTTATTTGTTGCAGGTACAAAAGAAAGTAGCATGAAATGCTTTTTTTAAGAAAAGAGATGAATTTTGTTATGAGCCAATTCATATTACTGCAAATATCTTAGATCCAAGACCAAAAGGTAGAAATATAAATAATGATAGCACTGCTGCTGCTGCCCTAGATTGAATTACAAAACAAGCAGCACATTTAGAAATTTATGCTGGAAAAATCCTTTCAAATGTGTGTGAATACAGAACAGTCACAGTGTTTGTGCAGTCATGCAGTTTGGACTTGGGCCAAGTGTAACGCTCTTATTCCTGGTCCCACCCTCCTGATGAGGAATCTGAAGGCCAGGTTACAATTCTGTATGGCTGGCTCAAGTTCTTACCAGTGTTTTTGAGCTTTGATCCCTACTACATTTGCTAGTGAACACAATAATGTTAATAACTAACATATTTGGTGCTTACCATATGCTAGAACAATGTTCAAAATAAGTTACATATTTTATGTCAATTAATTTTCACAATAAACCTATGAAACTTATTACTGTTATGTTCAGATGGGAAATTGATGCTCAGTGGGGTTAAAGAAATTACTGAAGGTCAAATTGTTTTATCTGCTCAATTAGCAGTCGACTTAACAAACAGGAGGCTTTTCTGATATTAAGGATGACTTTTGTTTGAAACACAACTAGGTATCTTGGAACAATAAGGTCTCCAAAGCCTGAAAATCTATCTGCTTCCCTCAGAGGTAACTCCCCTAAATATAAGTTTTGTATGTTATTCTTGCTGGTTGCTTTCAGGCACACCTCTAAAATGTCAGTACCTCTCAGTAGTTGCGCTTCATGATGGTCCTTACATAAGTCCTAGCTTTGTGGTCTCTTCAGTCATGTAACATAATACTACAACCAGGTCTCTGAAGCACCCTTAAGTGACAGAAACCATTAAGAAACAAGTCAAAAACCTTTACTACTGCTTCAAGAAAGCTATTCTATGGAACAGTGACTAGCTTACTCTCATTAATTGCCTATCTTTGATTTAAACAAAATTTAGGGAATGAAAGTTGGTGTAGGATGAGATGAATTTCTCAAGCCTGGAGAAAGTTTTCTATGGAGTTCTTCCTGAGGCTGGAGTCACAGTCTCTATTTTCCATAAGGAATATTGGAGTGGTGGAAAAATTAAAATAGGAATTGAAAAGTACTTCTGTGTCCCTTAGACATGAGTTCACATACTATTAGAAGTTAGTAAAGGGGGTTTTCACTCAACACTTTTAACATCCTATTCTTCCTTGCATCCATGTACTCCTAAAATACAATTTGAAACAGATACACATCAGAAAGAGCCCCTGAGGTCCAATCAAATGAAATGGTGGGGCACAAAAATCTAGATATCATTTGGAAAGGCTGCTACAAAACAATCCACAAGTAAAGTGTCCCTACGCCAAGTAAAGGGAGTCCATTGCTAAGAGTATCGCAAGTTTCTGTAGGAGTATTTCCCTCCAGTAATACCCTGCACAGTGTGATCAATAGCTATGTGAAGCTGTGGCTCTGTCTCTCTGACTTTAGTGCATTCACGATATACTTTGTTTTTTTAATTCTTGTAACTAATTTCCCCAGTGAGATTAGTGTTTTTCTGTATGAAACAGAGAAACATTTTAAATCTCATTTGCCAGGAAAAGTCCCTTCCCACTTGGAATCTGAAGTGAAACTGACATGACCCTTTGCAGTAGCCCCAGGAAAGAGGAGCTCTTTTGTTGCTGATTAACCACTTCTCTCTCTGTTACTGTGGCCCACTTGCCCTTTTCCACACAAACAACCTCTGGAGATCTTCTGGACATCACTGTGCCTGCCCACCTGTGCATTAGCATGCACTATGATGGAATGCAATGCCTCCTATCCATGTTGTTCTCCTTTCTCCAAGACTCTTGCTTATTCTTAGCATTTGACTGAGATGTCTACTGTCAGATGACCATGGAATACACATACAACAACCCCCCACCCAGGGCTTCAGAGATGTCTTGAATTGCACGTTTTGAATATTTGCACTTTCATTTCCTCAAACATCCACTGGCTCACAGCTGGGCTTACCTACAATGTCTGAGTATAGCAAGATGCCTCCAGTCTTGGACTCTCTTCCCACTTCCTTCTCCCTTCTATACCCTTTCCTCTCAAGGTTTCACAGATACACTAAATTACACACCCTGCTACGTTTCGTGCTTCCTTTAGACAGCCTGGCTTCCAAGAATAAAAGAGGGGAAGAACTGGGCTATGGAAATACATTTCTACCATAACATAATATATAATATAATACAGTATAATACAATATACTTCTTTTTAATGTAATATAACATGAAATACATAATATAAATGAAATCATGCAATATTTGTCTTTTTGTGTCTGGCTTATATCACTGATCATGTTTTCTAGTTTCATCCATGAGATAAATGTATCAAAATCATTCTTTATTTGTGGATGAGTAATAATTCATTTTATAAATATAACATTTGATTTATAGATTCACTCACTGATGATCATTCGGGTTGTTTCTGCCATTTTGCTATTGCAATAGGGCATTTGTGAACACTTGTTTACAAGCATGTGCTTGAAAATCTGTTTCTACTTCTTTTGTGTATATACTTATGTATATAAGTTCAATTGCTGATCATATGGTAATTCTGTGTTTAACTTTTTGAGGAACTAACTGTTCTCCACAGCATTTAAACCTCTTCACATTCCCACCAGCAATGAATGAAGGTTTCAATGTGTGCACAACTTTTCCAAAGCTATTTATTTTTCAATTCTAAAAGAATTCTGAATGTAGAATAGTGATTACTAAAGACTGGGAAGGGCAAAGAGAGCAGAAATGAGTTCTGGTGATCTATAGCACAGAGGGATGACTATAGTTCACAATAACTTATTATATATTTCATGAAGATCTAGAAAAGAAGAGCTCAAAGTCTCCAAACATAAAGAAATTGTAAGGAGGAGGCATGGAGTGTGATTCAGTGGTACAGTGTTTCCTTATCGTATGTGAGGCCCTGAGTTTAATTCCCAGCACCAAAAATGTTTTTAAAAGACATGATATAGAGAAGGAAATGCTAAGTACCCTTTTTTGATCACTTCATACTTGTACGCATGTGTGCAACTACCAAACTAAGCCTCGTTACTATGCACAATTGCTGTTGTTATTGTTGTTAGGTGCCATTGAGTCAGTATCTGACTCATACCAACCCTAAGTAAAATAGGTGAAACACTATTGTCAGTGCTTACTTGCTATTCATAGGGTTTTCAATGGCTGATTGCTTTTTGGGAATGGGTTGCCAGGTCCTTCTCCCAAGATTACAGTATCTGGTATTCCCAGGCAGTCTCCCATCCAAGTACTAACCAGGCCCGACCCTGCTTAGCTTCTGAGATCTGTCAGGATCTGGTGCCATGGGGCTACGGCTGCAGGCATATACAATTAGCATGTATTAATAAAATATTAAATTAAATTCAAATCCACTATGTCCATCTTATTGGATGAGAGGTGGTATCTCACTGATTTGCATTTTCGTGTGTGTGTGTGTGTGTGTGTGTGTGTGTGTGTGTTATTGGGGTGTTGAATCTAGGGCCTTATGCATACTAGACAAGTGCCTACCACTGAGCTGCACACCTAGCCCCATTTTTATTTGTTTAATTTTGATATAGGGTCTTGCTAAGTTGCACAGGCTGACTCTGGCCTCAAACTCATGATCTTCTTGCCTCTTCCTACTGAGTCAATGGGATTATAGGCATATACCACCATATCCGATGGATTTCTTGATGGAAGAGTAAGGATCAGAATAAAGGCTTGTATATTTTTGTTTTCCTTTCACATAGTATCTATCAGGATATTGTTAAATAAGGAAATGCAGTCTCCAAAGGCCAAGATAATTTACCCAAGGTCATACAAATAGGTAATGAGGCCAAGTCACCTATGTAGTTTGACCTCAGGGTTTATGCTTTAAACTCCAGTGCTGCAGTGACACTTTGAATCTAAACAAAAAGGTCCCTAAGATTAGGCACTATGGTGCCGGTTCTTTCTATGCTTGCTTTAACTCTCTCACAAACTAGTTGTTGTTGGATTTGGGACATAGGAGGAGTTCTGGAAATGTCTATTAACAAACCTTGGGAATATCTTAAGCTTCTGAAGGGCTCAGAATTACTGAAACAGACATTGTATAAGTAATCACAACTAAAAAGGGTTTTACTAACACTTTTTGCAGGTGCTATTCTGATCTGAGTGCATCTTATCTGTTTTATCCCTAGAGGCTATTTGTTTTTGTCTTTCTTTTTCCTTTGGGATATACATTTCTCTCTGTACTGTGTACATAAGAGAGGAATTTTAAAACTCTTCTTGTGAGAATACATTCTTTCTGCTTAAAGTTTAAACTTAAAACCAATCTTCCATTTTCCTTAAGCATTTATAACAGGAAAAGAATGAAAATAAAAGTATTACTAATCTCTACTCATCACATATCCACTAAAGAAAATTCTGTCCTTGTACACTCTGTTCCTGGACTTTATTCCAAAGATCACGACAATGGTTAAGAGAGAAAAACGAAGCAAGCCTGGGTTTGTTTGATTAATTTACATCAGAAAGGGCAGAGAATTACAAAAGGAAAAATTAACATAAGCTAGATATGAGTGTTTTAGATCATTTAGACAGAGAGAGAAATTGCATTATCTGCTAGGCCATGAATAAGAATTTAGGGAAATGGATGGATGAAAATTATTTTTTGATTAATACTATGCTATGTTTTAGTGGACAAAATGAAATGTTAAGTTTTCATGCATTTCTTTTTGTGTCTTAAACAAGTGTTTATTTAGACATGGCCCCATTCTGAGATGGCCATGGTGTAGATTGGCTTTATATAGGTTACATTTGGAGGATAAGTTCTAATTTTAGCAAAAGTGTAGAAAATGGTGTGAGTACAATTTGTACAGCCACTTTTGAGAATAATCTGCTAGTTCTAATAAAATTAAAATTTTAATTACCTGTGATAAACCTCTTCCATTTCTTCCCTAGAGGAAAACACACATCAAATGTGTACAATTATGTTTTTGAAACATTTTGAAACACTGCAAAGCTTGAAAACAGCCTGAATTTTCTGTATATATGTAGAGAGAAATAATTAAATAAAATTATATCCAATAGAATGCCATAAAGCAGACACAATAAATAAATTAGAGCTATGTGTATCAATATGAATGTATCTTTAAACTATCACATTGAATGTAAAAGCAAGTTATTGAATGGCATACTATATAACATTGATGTAGAAAGAAGCACATAGAACTAATTCCATATATTTACATATGTCTTATGAGTACATATATGTATGCATAAAATATTAAAAATTATGGGAAGATACACACAAAGCTCACAGCAGTAGTGATTTCTTGGGAGTTTGTTCAGGTAAAATGAAATAAATCAGGGATGGTGACAAAAAGGGACTTTAGACCTATCTGTAATGTCTTAATTCTTCTTGCTAAATAGGAAATTTAAATAGAAAGTTGCAAAATAGTCCATAAAATCCTGTGAACATGGGACTTCCTGTTATCATGGTGGATTAGAAGCAGCCTCCATGTGACATGGTGAAACAAAGGAAGAAAGATAGGAAAGGATAGTCTTTTCTAAATAGTAAAAAACAGGAAAAGCACAGAAATCACTAACATGATGATAAGATAGCCTCAAGATGCAGAACACAGAAGACCCATACAATAGGAAGGTGCAAGAGGGGCCAATCTTAGATGTATGCCTCCCCAGTGGAAGAGAAGAAATACCACTAGAACGTAAGCAGTAAGGACTGAGCACTCAAGAAAGGGCTGCTAATAAAGAATACTTCCAAATAAATTCCAAAGAAACTTCCAACTCAACAGATGAGCAAAGTACAAGAAAGAAACACAAGAAACCCGAAAAAGCACTGTACCAAGACTCCTCTGACAGATCATAATTCCTCAAAACACAAACCCAAAGACACTGAAACAGCTGAAATGCCAGACAGAAAATTCAAAAGTCTAGTTATAAAAATGATTAATGACTTCAAAGAAGATACAACTAACCAAATAAATGAACCAAGGAAGTCAATCCAAGTTCTGGATGAGAAATTCAGCCAGGAAATTGAAATTATAAAAAAAAAATCCCAAATAGAAATATTTGAAATGAAAAGTACAATTAATTGGATAATAAACACAGTGGAAAGTAACACCAGCAGAATAGATCAAACAGAAGAAAGAATACTGGGGATAGAAGGCAAAATGGAGGACACACTTCATTCAGATATCAATATAAAAACAGAAAATAAATGAATACCACAAAACCTTTCAAGAACTGTGGGATATGATGAAGAGATCAAACCTAAGAATGCTTAGAATTGAAGAAAGAACTGAGATTAAATCAAAGGCATACAAAATCTATTCAATGGAAAAAATAGCAAAAAACTTCCCAAAACTAGAAGAAGAAACAAATACCCAAACACAAGCAGCATATAGAACTCCAAACAGATGACCAGGAACACATGAACAAAAAACAGCTACCAGAGAAACAATGTAGCAAACTAGCAACCCCCTAATATGTCCAGGGGAGCAAGAAAAGAAGAGTCAACAGTCAAACTAAATAACAATGAAAACAATTTTAAAATTCACACAAAATA
>VMDO01033399.1:0-17983 GCA_007922755.1 Pedetes capensis
TGATGTGAAATGAGGCCTGGCAGATCTCTGTCCCTGCTGCAGGAGACTGAGGGAGTCAATTTTAGGGGGCTCTTTTTCCTTCTATAAAATGACAGGGGTAGATCAGAGCAATTTTCGTTTCTCTTTTCTTTTTTGTGGTACTTGGGGATCGAAGGCAGGGCCTCACACATACTTTACAAAGGCTCTACCCCTGGGCTGCACCCTCAGCCCATTTTATTATTTTTTCCCAAAGAGTACAATAAGGCTTATTAAAAGGTAGTACACCACTAAGAAATAATTACAGAGAAGACCAAGGCACCTGGAGAAGCTCAGATAAACCTGCAAAGGAAATTAAACTGGGCTCCCTGGATGAAAGTGCATAAGGATATTTCTATTTCCCAGGGAACGGTAAAGACAGAACAGAGTTAAGCAGGCTTCTAGCGGGAAAAGTAGCTTAGATAAAGACGGTAGCAGGCCCAAGAGAAGGGAGAGAGGTGTATGTGGTTGCTAGGGAAAGAGCAAAGGCCAAGAAATGGAGAGGAAAGAAGGAAAAAAGAACTCATTTATTTATTCACTGAATGATTGATTGGCTGATTATGGTATTGGGGGCTGAACCCGGGGCCTCATACATACTTTGCAAGTGCTTTACCACTGGGCTGCACCCCTAGCAAATAGGGCAATTTTCAAGATGCTCCAGGATGTGGGGCTGCAATGAGACACTAATAGGAAGAGGCTGAGGACATGGGTCTCTGCACACCCTAATCCTTGCCCACAGTCAAACTCCACTTTTATTATCTTCTCTGTTGGACTCAGGCTTTTATTAATTATAAGACAGGTGTCCCAGGCTAGCTTTGAACTCACAATCCTCCTGCCTCAGCCTCCTGAGCACACCTGGCCAGGCTTTTAGAAGTTTGGGAAGGGACTTGAGACTTGAAGAGAATAAGCCCAAGGGGTCCCTTCAGTACCCACCAGCCATCCCAGATTAGACCTTCCACCCCAGGGAGCTCTGAGCTCAGCCAGGACCATGGTCCTTATCTTTCATCCCTGCTGGAGGATTGGCTTTGAAGAGTCTGTGAAGAAGGATGCTCTAGAATCACTGACATCTTTACTGGCAAACATCTAGAATTATGCTGGGGGTGGGGGTGCACATCTGTAACTGCAGCTCTCAGGAGGCTGAGACAGGAGGATCCAGAGTTCAAGACCAGCCTGGGCAACTTAGCAAGACTTTGTCTCAAAATAAAAATAAATAAGGGCTGCGGATGTAGCTCAGGGGTAGAGCTTAAGCTTAAGCATACACTTGCTTAAGCATGCACAAGGACCTGGTTCAAATCCCCAGTGTCACCAAAAAAAGAAAAAAAATCTAGAATTATTTATGTTCATGGATGGTGATGAGGATAACTAACACATCTAAATCAGATATAATGGAGATGAGGCAGTCCCAAATTCCCTGGAAGGAAAAAGCGTAATCAAATGTGGGTGCAATGCCGAGGCAGGAATAACATTAGAAGGACAAGCAGCACTCTGCTGAACTACAAACGGAAAGATCAGCAAATCAGACATCTAGGTAGGTGGTCCTCATCAACATGGTCAGCATATCCTTTTCTTATGGCTATTGCTAGCTTGGAACGGTTAGTAATGGTGACTTACCTGGTGAAAATATTTTGACTTGTTATAGGACTTGAAGACCACAGACCTGAGGTCCCATCTTGCAGGCCCAGGGTGAGCACAGCGTACCCCTCATCCTCACCACATCCAGGCCCATTCTTTCCAAATCGCTCAGAGGCTGGTGACTGGTCATTGCCAAAGGACTTCAGCTGCAGCCACAGAGGCCACGCTGCCTGTGGAAAGCTGCTCTTCTGACACCCTCTTGAAGGGTGAGTGGAGAAGACTGGCCTAAACGGAGGCTGTTTGGTTTTATGACTAGCTGCAGCAGAAGATAGGGTTTCCTTCCTCATTCTGGCTTCCGTGAGGGGAGCTAGATAAGGGGCAGCAGGTGCACCTGGCTGGGACACCCAATCCTCCTACACCCCTTTATCGGCAAGAGCAGCAGAGCTATGGAGAGGGGGTTGGAGGAAGCAGGATCCAGAGGCAGGAGGCAGCCTTGGCCCAAGAGATAAGAAGCAAGGGACCAAGGACAGATGAGAATCTACGTAAACCCTCCCGCTTTTATTTTCTCTTTTGTGCTGCTGAGGATTGAACCCAGGGCCTTGTGCATGCTAGGCAAGCACTCTACCACTGAGCCTCATCCTGTCTCAAAATAAACAAATCATAAAAGAGGCTAGGAGTGTGGCTCAGTGGTAGAATGCTTGTTTATCATGCATGAGGCTCTGGGTTCAACCACCCAGTATTGAAAAACATCAGAAAAACAAAGGCACAAATAGAATTGTCCTATTCTTGCTGTCTCTTCATCTTTACTCTTACATTCCTGACTTGGTAGTGTCAGGAACATTCCAGTTTCACCAATATCCTGGGGGGGATTTCTCTAGTTTTCCATTTTGCTTGACTTTGATGATGAGTTATCATTTCAAAAAACAAACAACAACAACAAAAAAACCCACAAAAAACATGCACACAAAAACCCCACAAGGACTTTTTTTTTTAAACGGAACTAGTGGCCTGAACCCAGGGTCTCGCATATACCTTGCAAGTGGTCTACCACTGAGCTGTACCCTAGCCCTCCCTTGAAAAATTTTTTTTTTTTATCTTGAGACAAGGTCTTGCACAGTTACACAGGCTGCCTCTGGCTTTGAACTTGTGATTCTCTTGCCTCTGCCTCCCAAGTCAGTGGGATTACAGGTATGCGCCACCATGCCTGGCTATGAGGCCATTCTTTAAAGTAGGAAAATCTCCTCCGAGGCTGATTATGATGGCAAGTTTAAAGCAAGGGTCCCTAACCTGTTGGACAACAGGGACTGGTTTCTTGGAAGACCATTTCTCAATGGATGGGCATTGGGGGATGATTCAAACAATGGGAGCAGTAGTAAATACTTATGAAGCTGTGTTCATCTCCTGCTGTGTGGCCTGGTCCCTAATAGCCTGTGACCTGGTACCCAGAGTTGGGGACCCCTGGTTTAAAGGAAATAATCAAACAGAAGTGCTGTCTGGCTCTGAAAGTTCTGAATAAGAGCCAGTTGTTCCTAACAAATAGGACTAACCAAATAAAAGACAAATAAAGAACTAAGGAGCACCTACTATGCTCCAGATATTAATTCATGTAATCGCCAAAAAATCCCTCATTATATAAATGAAAAATCAGAGGCAAGTAGAGGTTCAGTGACCTTGCCTGGGCTTTGGTGGTGCTCAGCTCAAAGGGAAGGAGGTCAATGGTTGTCTCACCGAGGAGCAGCTCTGAATCTGCAGGGAGGAGGGTAGGCCTGTCCCCGCTCCTCCACTGCACTACCCCCATCTGGGCCTAGCTGGGTATGTAATCGAATCCTGAGCTTCCTCTGACATGGCGGAGGTGGGGATGGAAAGGGACTAGGACAGAGGGGCTGAAAGAGCTCATCCCTTGGCACAACACTGAAAATCCTGAAAACTGCTGAACTGAACCCTTGGCATGGGTGACTGGATACTAAGGGAATTAGATGCCAACAAGGAAGGATTTTTTTTTTTTTTAGACAGGGTATCACTACATAGCCCAGACTAACCTCGAACTCATGATCCTCCTGCCTCAGCCTCTCAATTGCTGGGATTACAGGTGTGTTACCACACCAATCTAAAAAGGCATTTATTTATTTACTTACTTATGTTAAAAAAAAGAAAAAAGGTCACTCTCCTGGCACCTCTGGGAAAAGTTTCTTTAATAAAAAAGTTCTAGTACATTTATAGGATTGTCATCACCCCTCATCTACAGCACACAAAACAAGCAAGGCTGGGGACGGAGCTCAGTGGTACAGCACTTGTCCTAGCATGCTCAAGGTCCTGGGTTCAATCTCCAGCACCAAAAAAACACAAAAAACTAAAACACAAAAAAACCCAACAGGACAACTTAGACACACTTGGTATAAAAAGGCAGTGATCCGTCCAAGTGGGAGGCCTCATGGCCTGGAGATCAGGGACAGGGAGTCCAACAAGCTGTGCTTCTGGAGGGCCTGCCTCTAACTTTTTGAAAACAGCATTAAAAAAAAAAAAATTGCAGTAAGAAGGTCTCTAAAAAGAAGGATCCGTTTGAGAGGGAATGTCATCATTGGGCCTCAGAGTGGGTCCAGGCCCAGGACATGGAGTCAGGGGCTGAGCATATTATGGCAGGTCGGAGACTTCTGGAAATTCAGCCTCTGAGGCAACCCTGACCTTGGCTGAGAGGTGGTCAGTGTTGAAGTCCTATTATCCACGTCCTTCCATTCTGAAAGGTTTAGAATCCATCCCCATTTGCATCAGACTTACAGCCTCTCTCCTTCAGGTCACTTGGGCTACTTCATGACAAGCTCCAAAGTCCATGGCTGAAGGGGGACCGAGACCCCTTGGAGATGCTGCTTCAGCCTGACGTTGATAGTTCTTGGCCCGCTGGCAGCACAGCCTAGTCATCCTCGCCACCTCCGTACATGTCGGCCAGCTTCTTGAAGCGGCTGCCCCACTCATTCAGATAGTCATAGTCTTGGTCCTGGTCGGAGGCTGAACTGGTGAGGGAGCTCAGGGAGGCCGCATCGGAGCCGCTGCCCTCATAGTCGAACACCAACAGGGAATCGTAGGGTGGGGCTGTGGGGTCCGTGTTCGCTGCCTTCAGGTTCTGTGGCAACAGGGAACAGAGGGTTAGGAGTGGCAGGGCTGTGGCAATAGCTGTCTGCCAGGCCTCAGGCAAGTCCGTGCACCTGCCGAGCCCCCGTTTCCCTGGCTGGGAGGCCAACTCGCCTCTCCCTCAAGGCTGTGGAGGTTGAAATTCAATATTGCACAGAAAGCACTCAGCATAGGGACTTAGCCTGGTAGCTCAATGCGATACACACCGAGTGGAAGGTCAGCAACTCTGAAATCAGCCTGAGCCAGAACTCAGACTCTGGTCACTAGTTCTGGGACCTTGGCAAGTCCCTCAACCACTTTAAGTCTCTGTTTCCTGAGTGCAAAACAGTGATACCCCACGGCTTTAGGGGAATCAACATGTACACGTGACTGGAAAGCTCTTGGCAGATGGGTCCCTGGCCTACAGTTGAACACTGTTTTCTCCGGTGTAAAGTGATGTGGGCACTAAACGAGACAGAATTTGCAAACGTCCCCGAATGCAGACATTTGGAAAATTGTCCTCATCTAACTGGAGGGAAAAGCTCCGGGTGTTTAGCTCCAAAGCATCTTCTTCAAACCAGCTGCCCTGGGCCCACTTTTCTCATGTGGGAGCGCTTTTGGTTTTTGCACAGCGCTCTTCCAAATATACTCGAGCTAGAGAGAGGCTCACTGCTGGCGTATCTCTAGAAGGCAGGAAGGGGATAAGCACTTTAGTTCCATCTCTGCAGAATAGAAGACTGAAGAAGATGGACCAAGTTGGGGCCGAGGCCTCCCAACTTCCCCATCAGTCCTCTGCCCGCTGTGCTTACCAGCGTGCCCCAGCCAGACTTGAATTTCAACTCATTTTCTCTCTTTCTCTTTTTGAGGACCTCTAACCATTGATTGCTAAATGTGTCAGGCTGTGCTGGGCTCCTATCAGACACCACCCATGTACCTAATTCGTGGTTTTGTATATTTGAATTGTTTAGGGAGGTAAAGCCCAGGTTACAGCCAGATGGAGGAACCCTAGTCCCTGGAGATGGGGGAAGTCAGAGGCTCCAGGGTCTTTGAGCTCCCCAGAGGATTCCAATGGCAGGCAGGTTTGGGAGCCTCTGTCCCTGCATTGTTCCAGGTGCTCCTCACATAGTCCTTGAAGTAATCCACAACAATTTCCCAACTTTCCTCTATATTGGAATCACTTGGAATCTTTAAAATTCAGACATAGGTGGTCTGGCTCCAGAGTATTCTCTTAACAACTGCTACATTTAAATAAATGAATAAATTATTCCCAATCTATTCTTGGGCTCAGTGTAGCTCAGTTGGTAGAGTGCTGCTCTGCAGTCTGAGGTCCCGAGTTCGATTCCTAGCACCACAAAAATGGGAGAAGGACTTGGCAATCCACTCCCAACGCAATCCTGAAACAGTCACCCATTGACTGTTGGACATGACTCGACAGCACCTAAGAACAACAATCAATACTTAAGTAGTCTGCAAATTTGGGGTTTATGGAAGAGAAGATAAGCCCAGAGGTACTCAAACATGAAGAGGTCAGAAAGCTGGTTGGTGGCAGAGCACAGATTTGAACCCAGAGCTAAGACCGTAAGCCCACACTGGTTCTCCTATTCTGCTTGGGCTGGGTTTGCCTAAGGGCTGCCATATGCTGCCCACATGCCTCACCTCAGTGATGAAGTTGCTGATTTCATCTGGGTTGGCTGGCCGGGGACGGTACATGGGTGTGGGGATGAAGGATGGTGCCACATCGTTGCGGAGAACCACCTCAGGCCTGCCCTCCAGACCGCGGTGGAGTTGGGTGATGTCATAGTCCTGTATGAAAATGGGTGGGAGACGGAATTGAGAAGAACCCTCCTATGCCCCACCAGTGGCCCCTCATCCTCTAGACGCTCAGGTCATGGGTAGTTCTTAGCAGACTGACAATGCCAGAGATTTCTGAAAGCCCCTGTTTCCACCCCCACCCTGTCCTCCCGAATTAAGCACAGGCTCAAGGTCCAAAGAAATCAGTGATGAACCAGAACCCCTCTCAGACAGCGGAGTTGGTGGTGGATCTTGCATGAAGACTGATGCTTTTACCAAGCTAACATGGTTAGTTGATTGACCCAACTGTTCCTGCCAGTGATCTTGAGGGCATCCACCACTCAACCCCCAGATCTCCCATGACCTACCTGGTCTTCTTCACCACCACCCTCTTCACCATAATAGAAGACATTGTCACGGGTGTCATCTTCTGGGAGCAGAAGGGGCTCTTTGACCTTTCGCTTCTTTCTCACCAACAAGAGGAGCACCAGAAGGAGGACTGGAAGAATTGGGGAACATGAAGATTCATCCCCAGCCACATGACCAGCCAAGACCCTCAGACTCTCAGAGCTCCACCTAAATCCAGGGCTCTCTACTCAGTGGCCAAAGATTAACTCACTACAATGGCTCCCCTTGCAGCTAAGAAAACCCCCAACTCATCAAAGCTTACAGGATCTGGCCCCTGCTTATGTCTCTAGCCCTCCCCTAAGTCCACCAAGGTCTACCCATATTGGCTTCCTCTGAATTCTTCAAGTATACCCTGCGCTTTTCCACTTTGGAACCTTCACATGGTTCCTCACCTGGCCCACAGCCCATGCATATACCTGGAGTTATGATTTGGGTATGAAATATCCAATGCTCTTGTGTTAAGGGATTAGCCGCTAGGTGACACCATTGAGAGGTGATTGGATCACTGCGGTGTGAACTTCATCAGTGGATTAATCCATTGATGGGTTCATAGCTGAATGGGCTGTTAAGTGGTGGGGTCTCCTTAGAAGAACTGTGTCACTGGGGGTATGACTTTGAAGGGTATATCTTATTCCTGGCCCCTTCTGTCTCTCTTCCGGCTGCCCTGAGGCAAGTATCTTTGCTCCACCATGCTCCTCTACCACAATTGTACTGCTTTGCCATAGGCCCAGAGACAATGGAACTAGGCAACCATGGACTCAAACCTCAGGAACTGTGAACAGACATAACCTTTTCCTCCTTTTAAGTTGTTTCCTCATGTATTTTGTCACAGTGACAGAAGTCTGAGTAATACACAGGGCTTCACCTTTATGTCTCAGCTTAATATTACTTCTTCCTACAAAGAGTAGCCCCACATGTCTGTCAGCCTGTCATGCTGCGAAGGGCTTCTGTGTTGCTGTGATACTGAAAACTATGCCACCAGTATTTTAGATACTAGCAGGGCCAGCCATGGTGGATAGGTTTCAGCTGAGCTCCCAGACCAAGACAGGATAGGGAGAAGGACCAAGCAGCCCATTTCCAAAACAATTAGCCATTGAAAATCCAATGAATAGCAGATAAGCATTGCTGGAAAATGAGCACCCCCAGACTGGGAGATATTCAAGAAATGACTGGGGAAGAGTTGCCTCCTCAAAGTAGAGTCAACCTTCATGATGCGAATGGAGTAAAGCCCCTGGGACCTCCATTTCCTGTTGTTGCACAACTCAGAATGAGAAGAAATACAGTGTCTGGAACAATGGGCTCAAACATAAAAAGATCGTGTGGATGGCAGCGTTAGGTAATGTTTCATCTTCTTGTACATAGGGTCGCTATGAGTTAGACCTGACTGGACAGCAGGTAACAAGAAAGAGTATGACTCCACTTCTGCCATGCAGTTTTATATCACTTATGGTCAGATTTCTCATACTGGTCGTGTCAATGCTGAGTAGCCCAGGCTGGCCTGGAACTTGCATTGATCCTCATGCCTCAGCCTTCTGAGCACTATAATTACAGGTGTGTGCCACTACGCCTAGCTCAGTAACTCTTTTAGTTACTAGATGTTAGCTAAACTAGCCATAGATTTGAAGTTAAAAGCAAGATAATATGCCAGGTAGGTGCATACCTGTGATCCTAGCACTTGGGAGGCAGAAGTAGAAAGATAATGAGTTCAAGGCCAACCTGGACTACATAGTGAGACACTATAGAAGAAGAAATAGAAGGTGAAGGAGGAGGAGGAGGAGGAAGAGGAGGACAAGGAGGAGGAGAAAAGAGAACAGAACAGGAAAATGCAACTTTGATACAGTGTAGTAATTTGACCTATAGTATAGTAATTTGCTATGGTGGGATTTTAAGAGAGGAATTGGCTTTTACTGATATAGTTTGAAAGGCTGACAGAGCATTTGTACATGGGGGAAACTAGCCAACTCAGGCCTGACTGGTCCATATTAAGGGGGTGCCCTCATACCCTCCCTCTGTGACAATTCAGCTCCTCGTTAGGTTTTATTTTTTGCTGCTGATGGAAGCACTGTCTCTCTCAGGCGAGAGAAGGTAGGCCTCACTCTCTCTGGGAGTACATGGGTTCTCAGGAGCCGCCCATGTGGACTAGACAGTATGTTCTCCTCTTCCTTTTTCCTCCCCATTGGTTCTGGAGGAAGGTAAAAGCTAAATTGGATTTTTTGCCTGAACTCAAAGCTCATATGCCTAATTGCCTTCTTACCATGTAGCTCCATTTGGACTGGCCTGGCAAATCTCTGCCCACAGTCCTCCCCAAACTGATAATGAAAACTCCATGTTTCTTCCTGTTCAGGTCAAAAATCTTGGAACCACTGATGTCTGATTCCCTCATATCAATCTGAACTGACTCCATCTAGAACTATGACCACTGCTTACCAGTTCAGTACTGCTCTCTTGGTCACAGCCACCAAGCATCTTCTTGTCACTGGATTACAACAACAAACTCCTAAATGTTCTCCCTGCCTACACCCTTGCCCCTGTGTAGTCTGATCAGGAATCTTGCAAAATTTACACCAAATCATGTCACTCCTCTGCTCTAAATCTTCTGAGGGCTTCCCATTCACCCAGTGTCTTTATTATAGCTTACAAGGCCTGATATGATGACCCACTACACCTGTTATCCCTCTGACCTCATTTCCTACTTTCCTTTTGAAGGGACAAAGGGCTCCCTCCCCTCCTCTGAACTCCCAGGTCCCGAGATACTGGAGGTCACCAGCATATAACATGTCAAGCGTTCTTGAGATTCCAAATTTCTAACCTCACTCACTCTTTTCTCCTTCCTTCCTACAAAGGACCTTTTCCTGCCTAAGCCTCAAAGAACCTGCCTACAACATAAAAGCCATGAACCATACTTGGCCTGCATGCACATGGTGATTACATCCACGACTCTCCATCCCCTCGGCCCCTCTCCACTCCTCAGCCACAGCAGTTCAAGTGACTTCTCTACCTCTTGCCTGATCTCTCTTTCTCCCTCTCTCTCCTCACCTTCCTTAAATAAACCTGACCTTCAGCTACTCAGTGTGCTTTCCTTCCTGTCTGTGGGCCCTCCTCCCAGGTTTTCCCTATCATTGTTGTGCTAAAACCTGGGAGTCTCAGCCCTGCTCCCAGATTTTCCCTATCATTTTGGACTTGCCAGGTGCAGTGGTGCATGCCTGTAATCCCAGTGACTCAGGAGGCAGAGGCAGGAGGATCACGAGTTCAAGGTCAGAGACAGCCTGTGTAACTTAGTGAGATCTGTCTCAAAATAAAAAAGAGGATTGGGATGGGGATGCAGTTCAGTGGAAGAACACTTCCAAAGGATGTGCAAGGCCCTGGGCTCAACTCCTGAGTACCACTAAAAAAGAAAAAGAAAAAAAAGAAACCCAGGGCTTTTGGGTTCCCTCTCAGATTTTCCCTATCGCTTTTCTTCTTGCTTTTCTCATGGCAGCCATTGCTATTTCTAGTGCAGCCACACTGTGGCTGTGTGGCTCTGCAATTGCTGTTCTAGATCTTTGCACAGTGACTTTTTTTATTTTGCCTTTCACATCTTTACTAGAATATCCCCTTCTCAGTAAGGGATTTCCTGCTCATCCTACTTAAAACCACATAGGCCTGCTATCCCATGTTAACATTCCATCCTTTCTCCACTTCCTACTTCACAGCAATACCTGTTTCCCTAGGCTGCTTGCTATTGGCTCCCCACACTGCAGTATAAGCTCCCAAAGGCAGCCTGGCCTGTTTGGTAAGTGCTGTACCCCTGGTGCTTAAAGCGGTGCTTGGCACACAGTATGCTGAGTAATGAAAACTTGCTCTTGTCTCATTCATAGCTGACTGAATGTGAATACTCTGGTTAAGAGCCGAATCAAAGAGTGGAAAAAGCAACTATGAGCCAGGCATTGTGGCGTGTGCCTGTAATCCCAGCTACCTGGGTGGCTGAGGCAGGAAGATCATAGATTCAAGGTTAGAGGCAGCCTGTGCAAATTAATGAGACTCTGTCTCAAAATAAAAAATTAAAAGGGGGCTGAGGGTGCAGCTCACTGGTAGAGTGATTGCAAAGCCTGCACAAGGCTTTGGATTTAACCCCCTAGTACCACAAAAAATAATTTAAAAAGGGGGATAGAGGTGCAGCTCAGTGGTAGAGCACTTGCGTAGCACATGCACAGACTTGAACTCAACTCCCCAGTACTGCACAAAAACAAAGAAAAAAAGCAACCATGATAGATTCTACCTTTAGAACAAAGACATTTGTTTTGTTTTTGTTTTTTGAGACAGGGTCTTACTTTATAGCCCAAGTTAGCCTCAAACTCATCATCCTCCTGGCTCAGCCTCCAGAATGCTGAGGTTACAGGAGTGTGCCACCATGCCCAGCTCAGGAAATTTGTTTTTAATTAAACTTTTCTGCCCACTAGCCTTGTGGTTCTCATATCCAGCATGTACAAAACTCCGTAAAGGCCCATTAAATCACAGATTATTAGATCCTACCCCTATGTTTCTAGATCAGGAGGTTTGGCGTGGGGCCTGAGAATCTGCCTTTCTGACAAATTCTGAGCACAGTTACCCCAGAGACCACCTGGACTTGACAGCAGGACCAAGTCTATTTACTCAACATTGTATCCCTAATCCCTGCCATGTTCCAGAAGTTCCAGAAATATCTTTTGGCTGAACAATACTCCTGGAATTAGGAATTTAAGTAATGGATGGGCAATGTTGGCCTCTTAGTCACAGAAGTTCCAAGTAGAACTGGGTCTCTTGACTACTCTGTTGTCAGAGAAGGGAGGTGTATGGTACTCACAAGCCAGAGCCAAGACAGCCCCTAGGATGGGGAGGACGAAGCCACCCTTCCAGGGCTGAGGGCAGGTATCCACATGGCCATGGCAGTCACACACAGTGGCCCTGATCACTGTAAGCTCTTCCTTGTTGCCGTGGTCAGACAGAGAAAGGTGCACGTCATATACGGCTTGCTTCAAGAACTTCTTCAGAGACAAGGCCACGGCGTCTCCTGAGGTGGACAGATAATTTATTAGCCTGGTGATGCCATACGTGGTGAGAACTGAGTACACCATGATGGAGATTTGAAAACAGCCTCAGCATCTGGGCAACAGAGAGAAATATACCAAAAGCAGCCTCTGGCCAAGGATTATTAAAGGTGAATATTTGTGACTAAGAATGTAGTTCAGTGACAGAGCACAAAAGCAAAATTCACCATCATGGAAAGGATTGGGATAGAAAAATAAATTATCATTTCCTTTCCTCTTCTCTCCTTTCCTTTCTTTCTTTCTATTTTATTTATTTATTGGCACTTGGAGATTAAACACAGGGCCTCACACATATCCAAATGTTCTACCACTGAGATGCACCCCTAAGCCCATTTTTTCAAACTTTGAGTGAAGATCTTGCTAAATTGCAAAGGGTGCCTCTGGCCTTGAACTTGTAATCCTCCTGCCTAAACTTCCTAAATGGCTGGGATTACAGGCCTGTGCCATCATACTCAGCTTCTTTTTTAATAAAAATCCAACAATCACAGTATTTTTAAAATATGAGGCTTTAAAGGTCAGGTGATATAGAACCAATAATTTCTTAGCACTATTAAGTGCTAGACTATTTAGGCTGTTTTTTGCTTCAAAAGAATATATTATTCTTCCCACCAGGCACCACAGTGTGTGCCTGTAATCCCTGTAACTCAGGTGGCTGAGGCAGGAGGATTACAGGTTCAAGGTCAGAGACAGCCTATGCAATTCAGTGAGATCCAGTCTCTAAATTAAAAAAGTGGCTAGGGATGTGGCTCCGTGGAGGAGCACTTGTTTAGCATGCACAAGGCCCTGGGTTCAATCCCCTATTACTAAATAAATAAATAAATAAATCCATCATTCTTCCTAAGAGATAGCTAACCAAATCATTTAATATTCATATCTACTGGCCATCTACCTTATTTGAATGTTTACTACTACTTATTATTGTATTATTTTGCCACTTAAAAAAAAAAAAAAAAGGCTAGAGTCTTGTTATGGTAGCCAGGATGGACCCAAACTTGCTATGTAGCATAGGCTGTCCTTGAATGTGAAATACTCTGCCTCAGCCTCCCAAGTGCAGGAATTACAGGAATGTACTACCATGCCCGGCATTAGTTTGCTTTTATAATAAATGTTTAAACCTCAACTATGTAACTGAATTTTAATATATGAAACACATATTTCCAAGTAAGCATTCAACAATGACTAAATCCAAATACACATGACCTGGCTATAAAAATGATGTTGTTAAGCAGTTCAGATAGGATGTTAACCAGGTTACTGTAGTGTAAGTGACTGCAATTCAGGGATGCCAGAAATGCCACAGTGAGTACTGGGCTAACTGCCCTGTAAAGGGCAGGCTATGTTCAGAACATGTGCAAGGCATGGGACAGTCTGCGATGGGCACCACTTTGGGAAGATGGTGTGGCAAACCCAGAGTGGTGAGAGGGGGCTGTGTTTGTAGGTGAGGAATGTAGCTTCAAGGGTCTCTTGGTGTGAATGGAACATTGCCTACATGCAAGGTTTTCCCCAGTGCTGCAACATCCTGCCCCTTCAAACACTGGGACAATCACAAAGGACCTCTGTGCTTCTAGCTCCCCTCCTTCCACAGGCTTGCTGGCCAGGTCAGCACTGACCTCAAGTCATTTCCAGTTTCACGCTTTTAGTACAAAGGCTAGAGGTAGCCTTCAAGCTGTTCCCATTTAGCAGTGGCAGGCAGATAGATATGCAGTCTCAGTATCTGGACTACCATGTGGACAGGCAAATGTGGAGACATTCCTACCAGTCTGGAGGCTGATTTCCTAGATGTTGTTGATGACAGTGGCAGCAGTGATTAAATGGATACTTACCACCTACCAGGCCCTATCCTGATCCTTACTACAACTTTAAGAGGCAAATATTGTTAGTAACCTTGTTTTAGGAAAGCAGAAACTGAGACTGAAGAGTTCAAGTGACTGGCTTTGGGTCACACAGGGGAAGGATGGATGAATTTCTCTGATAAGGACAAAGGCAAGCCAGGCAGGTTAGCTCACGCCTATAATCCCAGCGACTCTGGAGGCAGAGGCATGAGGATCTCAGGTTGGAGGCCAGAGGCAGCCTGCACAACTTGAGACCTTGTTTCAATATAGAATAAAAAAGGGTCTAGAAGTGTAGCTCAGTGACAGAGAGCTTGCAAAGTACGCTTGAGGCCCTAGGTTCAGCCCCCAAGTATTTATTTTTTTTAAAGGACAATGGCAAGCAGAAAAAGTAAATTATTTTTTATCTTATTCTTTTGTGATGCTTGAGCTTTAACCTAGGTCCTTGTACATGCTAAACAGTGCTCTATCACTGAGCTGCACCTGTAGCCCCTTTTCTAGCTTTTATTTTGAAACAGGGTCTCACTAAGTTGCATAGGCTGCCTCTGGTCTCAAACATGTGATTCTCTGGCCTCTGTCTCCCGAGTTGCTGGTGTTAAAACCAAGAACCAGGAAGTGGTCCCCTGGGGATGTGGCCATGAGGGTCACACCTTGACAGAGCACACTGTGGTTGTTGCCGGGAAGTAACAGTTCAAGATGGCCATTCCCATCCACGGAGCATCGACAACAGTGAGATGCTTCTCGTGCAATTCACTTGTTTAATCTTCACCATATCTACATGGAAGTAAGTACAAATATTGACCCCATCCTACAGATAAGGAAGCTAAGGCAGAGGGAGGTTTGGTAACTTGCCCAGTCACAAAACTGGGGAATAGTAAATGGAAGGGGGTCAGGTGTTAAACCAAGACATTCTGGCTTCTCAGTTCAAGTTCTTACATGATAGGTTCAAGGAGGGAAAAATTGGCTTCTAGGCCACAAGGGCCTGCAGCTGAACCACTGTGGTGTCTGATCCCATCAGATCTCAGAAGCTAAGTAGGGTCAGGCCTGGTCAGTTTTGGATGGGAGACCACCTGGAAATACCAGGTGCTTTGGGCTTGGGAGAAGGACTGAGCAACCCACTCCCCAAAACAATCAGGCATTGAAAACCCCATGAATAGCAGAGAAGCATGACAATAGTGTTTCATCTATTGTACTTAGGGTCGCTATAAGTTGGACACCGACATGACAGCACCTAATAACAACAACAGGCCACAAGGGGGTGACAGGAGGCTAGCTTGGGCTCCCCAAAGCAAAGGTGCTGGAATCACAGGAATAGTGATAATGAGAAAAAATGGACATCTGAAGATGAGCTGAGCTGTGGCTGCAGTAATAGAAACCAGGGAGTTGGTTTCATTGAGGCAAAACCTGAATGTACTAATTCCCCAGCTCCCTCCTGGGGTACCTTGGCCAGGGCACTTTAAGCCTTTTCCAAGGTCCTACCAGCACTTGGAGCTGCATTCACCTTTCTAATGTACCCTGGGTCCTCCACCCCCAGAGCATCAGTCCCTGATCTTTTTGGCACCAGGGACCTGGTCCGCAGAAGACAATTTTTCCACAGACTTGGGGGCAGGGGTGGCTCGACACATGAGGAATTCCAAAGACTTACACTAGGCTACTGAATAGTGTTTGCCCACGTATTTCAAGAGACTGTGCACTGTGACCCACAACAGGCTGCAACAGAAATGTGTGCAGGGTCCTGCTTGGGGCAGACACCCAACCACTAGAGCCAGCACCTACCTGCTACCCCCACTCGGTTACCTTTTTCATTGACCTCTGCCATCCAGTAGATGTCTGAGTCATGGAGGAGCTGGGCCTGGAACGGGGATGAGTGGGGGGACAGGTCCTTGTCCGTGATGTTCAGCACTTGGGGCACAGGGCTTTGGTTGCAGATGGTGATCTGACGGGGCTGAGGGACCGGGCCGTGGTCGTTGATGTCAGTAAGTGTTAGTTGGAGGGTCCCTGTGCCAGTAGCAGGAGGGCTGCCTGTTCATAATTATACATAAAATTTCTTTTTAGTATCTGCCCTTGATTGGTGAATGAACCAATGTAAAGCGCCTCTAAGACCTACTCAATCAGCCTCAGAGAGGCTCCTGTTTGCCACCCAACTCTAACTTCTTAAGTTCCTCCATGCCCTAGATTTACTATAAATTAAAGAAGCAATGGTAAATACATGGCAATAAGCCATCAACCTTATTTGTGTTCATAGCAAACATTAGCAGCCAATCATAGCATAGCTGCAGCCACTACATCCACACAACCTCTATAATCTATCAGAGTGAAACCTATTGGCCACCTCAAGGCTAGTCTAGTCAGCTTCAGGGAACCTGCCTCCAGGCTATGGTTTACTACATGTCAAGCATAGATGGCAATCATATCATAACCCCTCACTGATCATGTTGTGACATCCCTAAGCAATCATGCCACTTCCCAGCCAATCCCTATCCATCAACCATAAGGATAAACTGAAGGCAAATTCAGGGTTCAGTGAACAAAAATCTTGGGCTGAAGGGAGTCTTCAGGACCTCTCCTGACTCTTAGGTTTTAGAGAAGTCAGAATCACAGCCAGTCACTCTAGAAGTAGTCTTTAAAAAACTCCTCTGCTGGGCAGGGGGGCGCACACCTGTAATCCCAGCCTGTAATCCCAGCGGCTGGTGAAGTGGAGGCAGGAGGATTGCAAGTTCCAGACCAGAGGCAGTCTTCGTAACTTAGCAAGACCCTGTCTCAACAAGTAAAAAAATGGGCTGGGGGTGCAGCTCAGTGGTCCAGCACTTGCAAAGCATGCAGGTGCGAGGCCTTGGGTTCAACCCCCAGTACCACAAAAAAAAAAAAAAAAGAAATGAGACCCTATGAAAGGCCCCCTTTGGCCCTCCTGACTAGTTTGCTAAGGAGGGAACCAAACTGCCCCTGGTGGAAGGACTAAGAGGAAGCTCTCACCATTGTCCGTGGCCAAGACCAGGACTTCGTAGATGTTGTTCTTCACAAACTGCTCATCTTCACGGTCTAAGATGCCCACAGTAGTGACCTGGCCACTGTCTGGGTCCATTGCTAGCCACCCTGCTGGGTCTCTCAGGATGTGGTAGCTGGAGAGAGGAGTTGAGAAGGGTCACGTCTAGAATATTTAGAGTTCAAGTGTCATTATTTAAAGCCTCCTAAGGCCAGCTACAGAGTGTCTCTGGGCTCTTAAGGACCACATGGCAAGTGCCCCTCACTGTAAATGGAGCCCAAAAAAGCAGGTGGGGCCCAGCAGGGCTACATGAAGGACACACCTATCCCCTGAACCCCTACTCAGACTCTTCAGCTTTAAGCATGCAGGGAGGAGAGGCCCAGGGCAAGGGCAATCAGTCGACATGATATTAAACAATGAATGTGTGGATGACTTGGAGCCCAGGTTGAGTACCTGATTTTCTGATCTTCCATGTCAGGGTCCCGTGCAGTGTACATGCAGACAGGCGCCCCGATGGAGATACCCTCTTGGACCTCGATGACATGGGAGGGTGGGACAAACTCTGGGGCCTCATTCACATCTTCCACGTGGATCACTACGGTGGCTGTGGAGGTTGGGAGCTTCACCACAAAGGGAGCCTCGTTGGTCACTTCTACATACACAGTGTGCTGGTTTTGGGTCTCAAAATCCAAGCCCTAGGAGAGAAGAAGAACTGAATTATCATTTTGTAAGGAAGCCTAGGGGTGTCAGATGGACCACAATGAGGGTATCAGGGGCCCTACTACTATTAATCCTGCCCTCTCCCCATTTGAAAAAGCCTCCTGTGATAACCTAGTGGGACTTCTCAGGCCACTCTGAAGGCAACAAGCTTGGGAAGGTGGGGGACACTGGTTCCCAATGGGGTGGAGACACCTTCTAGGAGTGTTTGGGAAACTTATGGAGACATTCTGATTGTCATAACTATAAGGGTTATGGACACAAAGAACTGACCCCATATCACACATGACTTGCCAACACCCCCTAGGACAAGCATATATTCATGGGTGTGAAAAACCTGTTTATAATTAGAGTCAAGAACATGTTTTACATACAAACCAAATTTTTGATGTGGTTTTAATCAGGGCTTCAAACCCGTGAAAAATTGGGTTTGGGTTTAGGTGAGGGTTCAGTGTGTGAAAATTTAGAGGGTTCAGGTTTGTTTTGGGTGATTAAAA